>CAUYQU010049357.1:0-10577 GCA_963574635.1 Cheracebus regulus | reverse complement strand
AGTCACTGACCTGGGCCTGACTTGTTCATTCCCTGAAAATTCAATGCCCCTTGATGAAGAGATTCAACTCCAACCCACTGAGTGTTCTCCTCCCCTAGGCCCCATGGCCAGCCCACATGCAGTTGCTGCAGGTCTGATGCCAGGTGCTGGAGGGTCTCCAGGACCTGCACCTGCATGAAGCCTCCATCCTGCCAGCTAGACATTTCCACATCACTCACACATAACATCAAACCCCTAGCAAATATTCTGCCTTCTCCACCCCCTCCATTAGACCATGGAGTACTCACATAAAAGAGAGGATCGGTGTTCCTTTGATTATCACACAGGAACCAATAGACAAGGACACAGGCAGTTTGTATGGCACCTGCCAGAGTATTGAGGGTGAGTGAGAGGTGCAGGGTCAGGTGCAACCTCCCTTCCTGTAACAGATTCCCATGACACAGGAGGTTAGAGATTAAAGGGCAGACTCTGAGGCCTCCCCCTTTCACTCTTCCACAGTCAGGGCCTCATACTCCTGACGATATGATAGGCCCATAGGTAAGAGCAAGAGTTCAGGAGCCAGGATGCCTGGATTCCGGTCCTCATTCTGCCTCTTACTAGCAGTTCATCTTAGATCTGTTACTTCAACTCTCCCTGCCTCAGTTTCCCTAGGACAAGGAGGATTATCAGGAATTCCTACTTTGTAGGAATTCTATAATAGGGGAGTTAATATATATAAAACTTTTACCCTAATCCTTGGCATGTGTAGGGCCTTTAGGGGTGACCTAACAGAACAAGGAAGTCCTTCTGAAAGTGACCTGCCTTCATTTTCACCTCTGAAAATAAAAAAAACCTTGAGGATGTAAGAATTTCAAAATTCACTTCCGTAAAAAACACTTGTTGAAAGAGCACGGGAAATGATAATAAAAAAAAAATCAGGAAACCCCTGTGTGAGGGATGCACATGCATCACAGTCATCAAGGGCAATGACGTCCTTCCAAGAAGGGGACACACATTGCTGACAGCACAGCCCCAGTACTCACACAAATGAAGCCTGTGTGTCAGGGACATAACTGGAGGGAATGATTGATTTCTATGACAACTACAAGTGGTTGACGTTTTTTCTGTATTTCTGGGATAGGGTCTTGCTCTGTCGCCCTGGCTGACATGCAGTGGTGCAATCATAGCTCACTGAAACTGCGAACTCCTGAGTGGCAGTGATCCTCACACACCTGTTCCCTCTTGAGTAGCTGGGGCAAAAGGTGCCTGTCACTCTACCAGTTGATATTTAAAGTTTTTTTTCAAAGAAAGGGCCTCACTGTGATGTCCAGAGTGGTCTCAAACTTCTGGCCTCAAGTTATTCTCCCATCTTTGCCTCCCAAATTGGTGGGATTATAGCCATGAGCCAGTGAATGCACTACTTGGTTGATTAATATCCTCTGTAAGCTCTGTCTGAACTGAGAGTAAACTTGTTCTTTCATGGGTGGAGGAACAAGTTTAGTCTCAGTTCAAACCGAGCTTACAGTGGATATTTTGCATTATTCAGTCTCTGTAACCATGGTCTCTAATGTCCTTCCATAGCAAATAGTATCTGCACACCCTCCTATCCCAAGATGGGAAGAATAGGCTGGGCTGGGAACAGGGAAGCCGAGCCTTGGAGGCAAGAGCCAGTGATAACTCTGTGCAGACCCCTCCTGAGGAACCATCACCCCCTAGTCTGCATTCCTCTTCCTCACTCTTACTGGGAAGAGACATCTACTGATCATACATTCCACTCTCATAAGTGATCTGAAACAAGTCCTTGGTAACTCACAATCCCCAGGATCCCCACCAGTTAAACTACCTAAGATCCACATTGACACACATGAAAGGACACACAGCTGCTTCATCAGAGGGGCTGCTGTGTGGGGAGGAACCTTCACATGCACAGAAAGCCACATGCATGTTCCCAGTTCAACACACAGTAACATCCCAGCACACACACCCACAGTCACACAGAACCATGTCACTCACTGAGTCACACACACTTGCTCACTGTGCACATAAAGATGCTCATGCACTGGTCTGGCTGCACACACACACACAAACTCACATCACAGACAGGAAGACAAAGCACACTCACCCTCTTACACTCACTCAGACACCTGCCCCTCCTGGTGGGCCATCCACCTCCCACCTAAAGTCACATCATCTCAGCAGATTTCACTCTCATCAGACATTATCACATGCTCACAGAGGGTTATACTGGTCCAGGGTCCACACCCCACACCCCCAAGCATCTCAGGTACCACAGCCTCAGGGTTACTCTTCCACACACCCACAACCCTCAGTAAAGCATTCACAGAAGGAATGCTCATATTTCATCTCATAAAATCTCCCAGGTTTTTTGTTGTTGTTGTTGTTTATGTGACTTGAGATTATTGAAGGCTGTGCCTTTTTAACTCACGGGTAGATATGACATTGGTCTCTCCATATGGGCGTCTCTTCGGAATTATGTCCAGTCTTCTGAGTGATTCTCTGAGTTGCAACATTTAAGTGATCCATTATAGCCTTGCCCTCTGGCTTCATTCCAGATTCCACACTCCTCCCAGCAAACTTTCCTTGCAGCATGAGAAGAGCTAAGGTGTCAGGAAAAAACTCAGTCACAACCATAGCTATTTGCAAGACTGTGTCTGTGATGCAGCAGAAATTACCATGGGGGAGGTACGAGGCTGTAGATTGGGTTACCAGAGAGATGCATAGATAAGAATGATGGAGTTAGGGGAAGTGATTATAAAGCCCAGCCTTTATGCCACTCAAGCCTTTTCTCCACTATGCAGAATCTACCCAGAAGGTGTACATTTTCCCAATTTTGTACAATGGCTAAAAAATTTTTTGGGGGGGATTTGAGGGAAACATGTTAGCTCTAGAAGGTAATTCTTCTCTCTGCCTGTAAACATTCCATGAAAGTACTGACCTTGATCCTCAGGAGGATCTAGGGAGAGAAGTAGAGAAAGTTCCTGCATGAACCTGCCCCATACTAAGCTGCCAGGTGAGGGCCACTCTCATCTGACTGTCACACACCTGGGTTCTAGCTACACCCTCTCCTTTCTCTTGGTGTTCAAGTAAATCAAAGTTTCAGAGACACTGTTTCTCCTGCAGATTCTGGGAGAAAGGTGAGATTATTTTTTGTGTGTATTATTTTTTAACTTTTAGGATCAGGGGTACATACGGTGATAAAGTTGTGTCGTGGGGTTTGCTGTACATATAATTTCTTCATCTAGGTACTAAGCGTGGTACCCAATAGTTATTTTATTCCTGCTATTGTACCTCTCACCCTCCACCCTCAAATAGGCCCCAGTATGTGTTGTTTCCTTCTTGGTGTCCATGAGTTTCATTATTTAGTTCACACTTATAAGTGAGAATATGCGGTATTTGGTTTTCTGTTCCTGCATTAGTTTGCTAAGAATAATGGCATCCAGCCCCATCCACGTTCCTGCAAAATACATAATCTCATTTTTTAGGACTGCATAGTATTCCATTGTGTACATGTACCACATTTTCTGTATCCAGTTTGTCCTTAATGGGGATTTAGGTTCATTACTTGTCTTTGCTATTGTGCATAATATTGCAGTGAACATTTATGTTCATATGTCTTTACGGCAGAATGATTTCAATTCCTCTGGATAGACACCCAATGATGGGATTGCTGGGTTGAATGGTAGTTCTGTTAGCTCTTTGAGGAATCACCATACTCCTTTCCAAAATGGATGAACTAATTTACACTGTCACCAACAATGTTAAGTGCTCCCTTTTCTTCACAACCTTGCCAGCATCTGTCTTTTTTTGACTTTTTAATAAAAGCCATTCTGACTGATGTGAGGTGGTATCTCATTGTGGTTTTGATTTGCATTTCTCTAATGTTCAGTGATGTTGAACTTTTTAAATATGTTTGTTGGCCACCTGTATGTCTACTTTTGAAAAGTGTCTGTTCCTGTCCTTTCCTCACCTTTTTACATTGCTGTTTTAAAACAAGTCTCACTCTGACACTCAGGCTGAAATAGTGTGGCACCATCTTGGTTCACTGCAACCTCTGGCTCCTGGTAATCCTCCCAGCTCAGCCTCCTGAGTAGCTGGGACTACAGGCTCATGTCACTATGCCAGGCTATTTTTTTCTATTTTTAGTAGAGATGGGTTTTTGCCATGTTGCCCAGCCTGTTCTCAAATTCCTGGGCTCAAGCGATCCACCAGCCTTGGCTGCCCAAAGTGCTGAAATTATAGGCATGATCCACTGTGCTGAGCCCTTTACCCGCTTTTTATGGTTTTTTTTTTTTTAATTGTAAAGTCATTGAAGTTTCTTATAGATGCTCAGATATTGGACCTTCTTCAGATACATAGTTTGAAAATATTTTCTCCCATTCTGCAGGCTGTTTACTCAGTTGATAGTTTCTTTTGCTGCAGAAGCTCTTTAGTTTAATTAGATTCAGTTTGTCAATTTTTGCTTTTGTTGTGATTACCTTTGAAATCTCCATCATAAAATCTTTGCTCATGCCTATGTCCTGCATGGTATCACCTAGGTTGTCTTCCAGGGTATTTGTAACTTTGAATTTTACATTGAAGTCTTTTATCCATTTTGAGTTGATTTTTGTATATGGTGTAAAGAAAGGGTCCAGTTTCAGTATTCTGCATATGGCTAGCAGTTCTTCCAGCACCATGTCTTGAATAGGGAGTCTTTTTTCCATTGTTTGTTTGGTCAGCTTTGTTGAAAATCAGACGGTTGTAGGTAAGTGGCCTTATTTCTGGGCTCTCCACCCTGTTCAATTGGTTTAGATGTCTGTTTTTATACCAATACCATTCTGTTTTGATTACTGTAGCCTCATAGTATAGTTTGAAGTTGGGAAATGTGATACCTCTAGCTTTGTCTGTTTGTTTGTTTGTTGCTTAGAATTGTCTCAGTTATTTGGCTCTTTTTTGGTTCCATGTGAATTTTAAAATAGTTTTTTGTTTTCTAATTCTGTGAAGAATGTCATTCCTAGTTTGATAGGAATCGCATTGCATCTTTAAATTTATTTGGGCGGTATGGATGTGGAGAAATAGGAATGCTTTTACACTGTTGGTGGAAGTGTAAATTAATTTAACCGTTGTGGAAGGCAATGTGGCAATTCCTCAAAAATCTAGAACCAGAAATACCATTTGACCCAGCAATCTCATTACACCCAGTGTGGTCTAATGGGATTTACACCATTTACTTGAGCAAGCAGCTGCTCAATATGCCAAGAACATGGACAACTCACCCATTTTCCTAAGTGGGAAAAAATTATAAATTATTCTGCTATAAAGACACATGAACACATGTGTTCATTGTAGCAGTATTCACAATAGCAAAGACTTGGAACAAACCCAAATGCCCATCAGTAGTAGACTGGATAAAGAAAATGTGACAGATGTAAATCATGGAATACTGTGTATGCAGCCATTAAAAATGATGAGTCCATGTCCTCTGCAGGGACATGGATGAAGCTGGAAGTCATCATTCTCAGCAAGCTAACACAGGAACAGAAAACCAAACACCACATGTTCTCTCTCATAAGTGGGAGTTGAACAATGAGAACATGTGGACCACAGGCAGGGGCACATCACACACTGGGGCCTGTTGGGGGCTAAAAGGCAAGGGGAGGGATAGCATTAGGAGAAATACCTAACATAGATGACGGGTTGATGTGTGCAGCAAAGGAATACTAATGGCCAATAAACACATGAAAAAATGCTCAATATCACGAATGATCAGGGAAATGTAAATCAAAACCACAATGCGATACCACCTTACTCCTGCAAGAATGGCCATAATCAAAAACATCTAAAAAGTAATAGATATTGGAAGGGATGAGGTGGAAAGAGAACACTTTTACACTGCTGGTGGGAATGTAAACTAGTACAACCACTATAGAAAACATTGTGGAGATGAGATGCCTTAAAGAGCTAAAAGTACAACTACAATTTGATCCAGCAATCTCACCACTGGATATCTACCTGGCGGAAAATAAGTCATTATACAAAAAAGATACTTGGACATGCGTGTTTATAGCAGCACAATTCACAATTGCAAATATGTGAAACCATCCTAAATAACCATCAATCAATGAGTGCAAGAGAAAACTGCAGTATATCTATATATGATGAAATACTACTCAGCCATAAAAAGGAATGAGTTAATGGCACTAACAGCAACCTGGATGGGATTGGAGACTATTATTCTAAAAGTAACTCAGGAATGCAAAATGAAACATCATATATTCTCACTTATAAGTGGGAGCTAAGCTATGAGTATGCAAGGGCATAAGAATGATAGAGTAGACTCTGGGGATTTGTGGGGAAAGGGAGAGGAAGAGGTAAGGGATAACAGATTACAAATTGGGTTAAGTGTATACTGCTTGGGTGATGAGTGCACCCATATCTCACAAATATCCATTAAGAGACTCAGGAAACCACACACCATATGTTCCCCTGAAACCTATAGAAATAAAAGATTTTTAAAAAGATCACATTGGAGAATACCATGTAGGAGAAGAGATATCATCATGAACATCTTTGTAAAATACAATTTGCCACATTCTTTAAGACAATATTAAAAAAAAAAAACACCGCTCAAAGAAATCTGAGATGACACAAACATATGGAAAAACATTCTATGCTCATAGATAAGAAGAACCAATATTATCAAAAGTGCCATAATTCCCAAAACAATTTGCAGATCCAATGCAATTCATATGAAATTACCAATGACATTCTTCAAAGAGCTGTATAAAACTATTAAAAAAAATTCTCATGGAACAAAAACAGCCCTAATGATAAAGGCAATCGTGAGCAAAAAGAACAAAACAGGATACATCATGCTATCTGACTTCAAATTATACTACAAAACAGCATAGTATTGGTAGACAAATAGACACATATGGAACAGAACAGAGACACCACAAATAAGGCCACAAACTTGCAACCATCTGACCTTCCACAAGCTGACAAAAACAGGCAATGGGGAAGGGATTGCCTATTCAATGAATGGTGCTGCGATAACTGTGTAGCCATAAGCAGAAGATTAAAACTGGATCCCTTCCTTATATCATTCACAAAAATCAACTTAAGGTGGATCAGAGACTGAAATGTGTGACCCAAAACTATAAAAACCCTAGAAGACAACCCAGGCAATGACATTCTGGATATAGGAATGGGGAAAGAGTTGATGATGCGGATGACACAAGCCATTGCAACAAAAGCAAAAATTGACAAATGGGATCTAATTAAACTAAAGATCTTCCACACAGCAAAGGAAACTATCAGCAAAGTAAACAGGCAACCTACAGAATAGGAGAACATTTTTCCAAACTATGTATCAGACAAAGTTCTAACATTCAGCATCTATGTGGAATTTAAGAAATATACAAGAAAAAACAATTTTATTCAAAAGTGAGCAAGAGATATGAAGAGATAATTCCCCAAAGAAGACATACATGTGGCCAACAAGCATATGAAGAAAAGCTCAACATTTCTGATTATTAGGGAATGCAAATCAGAACAACAGTGAGATACCCTCTCACACGAGTCAGAATGGCTATTATTTAAATGTCAAAAAGTAATAGATGCTGGCAATCTTGCAGAGAAAAAGGAATGCATATTCGTTATGGTGGGAGTGAAAATTAGTTCAATCATGTGGAACACAGTGTGATAATTCCTCAAAGACTTAAAAAGCATAACTACCAATTGACCCAGCAATCCCATTGCTAGGTATATACCCAAAGGAAATATAAATCATTCTACCATAAAGACATATGCATGTGTATGTTTGTTGCACCGCTATTCACAATAGCAAAGACATGGAATCAATCTAAATCCTGATTGGTTGCTATAGGCACTAGGGCTGAGTGGAGATGAGGCTGAAAGCTTGTTTTGTGGCATGCTGTATTTCTGATGCATTTTTCCTCTGGTAGGTAATGGTAAATGGCAAACTGTTACAGCATTGTCCATAAACTCCCACCATGTTATGTGAAGATGGTGCAAGTGTGACGATGTCTCTCTGATCTCAATGTGTGTCTGCAATGGAGGGTGATGTCCACACTCCTTGTTGTTGAGGAACAACAGAAACTCCACATTTCTTTGTGACCATGGTATTCCCAGAGCCTGATAACAGAATGATCTCTTCTCATGCCTTCCTCTACTGTTGATCAATAAGACTTCACTACAGTTTCCAGGATCTGGTTTTTCCTTTAATAAGGAAAAAGACAAAGTGGCACAAGCACACAAGTGAGACACGCAGCGAGTCACAGGACCACTGGAATGTCTGAGATCACAAAATGAGCAACATCCTCTACAGCCCGTGCTTTACGTCAGACACTCTGAACCAAAATTCTTCCTTCATTTTAGATGACTCATTGCAGTGAAATGTTAGGTATCTATTTACAACCACACAGGCATAACTGGCTTTGGGTAGAGACTTTATAATTTGATGAAAGTCAGGTGAAATATCTTAATTCTTCATTCATCCTAAGAATGTTTCTTGTATCCTGAAACTGCCTGGATTGGTGTGGGATACACTGAAGGAATTGAAAGAAAAGTTTAAGAAAGTTTCCATCAGTGTTTGGTTTTCTGTTCTTGTGTCTGTTGGGGGGTGGGGGACTCGGGGAGGGATAGCAGGGGTTGGGGAGATTGGGAGGGATAACATTAGGAGAAATACCTAATGTAGGTGACGGGAGGATGGAGCAGCAAACCACCATGGCATGTGTATACCTATGTAACAATCCTGGAAGATCTGCACATGAACCCCAGAACTTAAAGTATAATTTAAAAAAATGAAAAGCAACAAAAAAAGGAAGTTTACATTGGAAGTTTTCAATCCAAGCAATAGTTAGAGAATACCAGTTCAATCATTTCCTTTAAATAATCCTTTTTTTTTTTTTTCAAAAGAATTTCTAGGTTTTTCCGTTTTATGTGGGCAGAATCCTAAGATTTCTCTTTGTAAACAAATGGTCATGGTTTTAGATCAGAAAATAAGTGGTTTATTGGTGGAATTGATACAAGTCATACAAATGGACACAGTGAACACATTCTGCTTTACTGCTGTTACTGTTGGCACTGCAGCATAGACAACCTCCCAATACCTATTGGCTTAAATCAATCATTTATTCTGATTTCTCCCAGCTTTGTAGTTTCAGTGGAAGGAAACATGTAGGTGATAGATCATGTGGTTGGTGTCTCGGTTTCAGAAAGGTCTATAGTCAGAGATCTCAGAGATGCTTTACTCATTTCCACCTCAACATAAGGGTGGCTGAACATCTGGGGGCTGGTTGTTTATTTCCTTCCCTACCTCATCTCCAAACTAGTGCCTTGAATTTCCTGAAATCCTGAAATCATAATCAGTGATTGGCTTCCACCAAAAAAAAAAAAAAAAAAGGCTTCCAAAGTCTCAGGAAAAAGGTGTAAGACATTATAGGCCTTAGCTTTGAAAGGCAGACAGTGTGACTTCTATATTGATCAAGGTGTCACAAAGAAAGCCCAAATTAAGGTAAGGGAACTCCACAAGCTGTAGTTATTTCGACTTGTCATCATGACGGGGCCATCTTTGGAAATGAGTTCCACTTAGCTGCCACTGACTCATATGCTTCCCACATCCCCAAAACACTACTTACCTTCTAAGGAACCCCGGGAAGCAATACAATACAGGAACAGGCTCAGAGTGAAGTTCAATATTTTATTATCTAAATCCAGACCTGGTGTTCATGAGGTGAGTACAAACTATCAGGTACACTTTTTCTCAACATTTTCACTAAAGAGATAAATTATTTACCCTATACAAATCAAGCACACAATACTGAAACAGACATAGAAAAAATGCAATGAACATATCTATTTTATAGTGTCAACAGAAAATAGACAGCAGTCACTGGTTTATATAATTATGGAAACCAGCCAGATGCATAATTTCATTTCTTCTGGGAATGTTTGTCTGCAGCAATTGGCTCCACCCTCCATTCTCAACTTCTTGGAATTCCCACCAAGATGGCCGAATCACAGCCCTTTTCTCTCTACAAGAGCTGTGATTCAAGGAGGGGAACATCACACACTGGAGCTTATTGGGGGTGGGGGAGCTAGGGGAAGAATAGGAGGGTGTGAGGGGATTGGGGAGGGATAACAACAGGAGCAATGCCTAATGTAGATGATGGGGGGATGGATGCAGCAAACCACCAAGGCATGTGTATACCTGTGTAACATATTCTGCATGTTCTGCACGTGTACCCCAAAACTTAAAGTATAACAATAATAAAAAAAATTAAAAAGAGCTGTGATTATCTGCTTCAGAGCACATCTAAAGAACCATTTAGGAGAAATGACATATTACCTATAAACTAAAATATGCAAATGGAAGAGGGTTCCATCAAATGGCCTCTCTTCCACAGGACTCATCTCAGGCATCATTTTTTTTATTTTTTATTTTTTATTTTTTTAGAATAAAAAGAATGAAAGAGAGAAAGGAAGAGGAAGAGATTTTAGAAAAAGAGAGAAAAGGAGAAAGAAAGAAACAGCAAAAGAAAGAAAAAATGAAAGAGAAAGAAAGAGGAAGAGATTTT
>CAUYQU010049356.1:0-55613 GCA_963574635.1 Cheracebus regulus | reverse complement strand
GCTGGCGACCCGTGTGGCTCCTCTGCCAGGAATCTCCCGGTCTGTGGGCAACAAAAATTCATCGGAAAGTGCGGCGTCCACTCGTTCTCTGCACTTTCACTGGGAGCTACATTCCTGAGCTGTTGCTAATCGGCCATCTTGGATCTCTCCAGCTCCATTATAATCTTATGAGACTACCATCATACATGTGGTCTACCCTTGACCAAAATGTTGCTAATGGGGCACATGACCGTGTAGAGAAAGCCTGGTTCAGTAAATTATGTGGGGGATCCTGTGGGGATTCCCAGAGTGGGTTTCAGCAATTAAAAACCTGTTGCAGAGTTTTGTAATAAAAATTAGATGGGAAATCTAATTTGTGTAGCTTTTCAACTGTTTTTTCATCATAGCTTACTGTTTAGAATGATGCAAAAAGTTACTCCCTGGGATTGCAGATCACTGAACACTATTAAACTCATTTTATAAGTTGGGGAAAAAAAAAAAAAAGCAAAACACCAATACTGGGACACTATAAGGTTTTCTGACTAGTACGACTCCCAGCAATGTTGATAATATTTGCAATTTGTAAAACCACTTTCCTATGACAAAGAAAAAGAAAAATGGGGGAAAGGGGGTCTTTGTTTAATTATTAAAACAACAATGGTGGCATATTTATAAATCTTCCAGGTCAGACTAAGACACAACATAGTTCTGGTTTCACTATTTTTCTCGAAGTGTTAAATCTCTCTTACACTTTCATGATACCAATATTACATTTTTCTTTTGATCCTACCATCTCTCCTTTGAAGACAAATGTGGCAAAGAAAGAACTTAAATGTTCATGTAATCAAAATAGCTATGGCTACTGAAAAATAATTGCTTCCCAAGGATATCTGATTCAGTAATTATCTGCATTAAGTTGTCGATCAGATATTTGCTTCTTGAGAAGGGTGGGCATGTGATGTTTTAGAAGCATGAATATTGCTATTGATAAACAAAATGTGGTCTGATAGAGTTACACAGGAGAACACACAGTGTCTCTGCAGCAACGTATGGGAGTCGTGATATCCACACTCGGCAACAATGACCCTGGGGAATTATGACATTCCTGTTGTTTTATTCATCCATGTTCAGGGTTAAATGATGTAGAGTCAATATCAAAAATATAAATAAACAAATGGATTAAAAATTATTTTTAGAAACCTGGGTATATTTGCAATCTTCTAGTTCACTGTGAGTTTCTAATTAAATCTGTTCATAGTAATACTTTAAGCCATATTTGTTCTTGGTTTCCTTGGTTCTGGTTTTTTAATAACACTTATTTTTCAACTGTTCTACTCAAATGGACTATACCCATTTTTTTCTTACTTGCTACCTATTTACTATGCTATTTAGGGCAAATTAACAATATATTCTGAGCTTTTAGGTTTTGACAAGTATCATGGTACTTGTCAAAAATATTTTTGGTGACTGTTACATGTGTAATCATGTATACTCTTTTGGCCAGAGCCTGGCACACAGTAGGTATTCATACCTATTCCTGGTAGGTAAGTGTTAGAGTGCCTCCTTTGTTTGTATTACAAATGTACTTTTATAATGCATGATGGACAGAAAAGATACCATAGGCTATTACTGCTGCTTCCATCAAGAGCAAATGAAAGAGGACAGATTTCTCCACTGACTAGATGCAGCAGATATTTGTAATAATCCGATTGTCTAGAGAGATTTGCCTTTTGCAAGGTACTTCCATGTTGCTCCTCGTGGAGATTTGACAGTTGGAACTAATATCTACATGCTCAGTCACCATTAATACCTACCCATGGGCCTCTCTGTTGCTGCCAGTTGGCACAGTCTGGATTCCATGAAGTATACTACGGACGATGGATCTTTGATGCAGTCCCTTCAGCGGTTCCTTGGACTTGAAAGTATTTGCACCACCTATCTTCTGATGTGTTCTCTGTGTTTTAAGTGAAACAGCTTAGGTGGAATGCCTTCTGGAAGAATTGGCAATTGCAGTGACTCACAGAAATTTTGGAGTCTATTTTTCATCGTCTTGTTAAGTTTAGCCTAAAGCTGCCTCCTTACATATTTTAAATTTGGCCTAAAGGTTTCTCTGCACATAGTGAACTGTGACCTACCTGGATGTGTAAACAGACTATTACCTGGTCTTGTAACAACCAGCAGAGTCTCAGCCAGTCACAGGCAGCCAACTGTTCCAACTGTGTTCACGTAAGGCAAGCACTAAGCTGAATACCTCACTTTGGTTTTCTGTACAATGCTTTCCTTCTTCTGTCTGTACTTGCTAATGGACCATGTGGTAACCCCAGAGCTGCTCTGAACCTATTTTGGTTCTGGGGGCTGCCTGATTTGTTAATCATTTTTTGCTCAATTAAACTCTGTTAATTTTAATTTGTCTTGTATTTTTTTCCCCAACAGTTTGCATAATAATTCGCCATGTCAAAAACCACTTTGTCTTGTGAATTATGCTACTTACCAGGAAAGTGCCAAACTGGAGGAAGCATGTCACAATGAAAGTCAGATAATTTTTCCAGAGGCTGAATTACTTGGTCATTCTTAAATATAGAATAATGAAGATACAGAATTTTAGAGTGAGGGAGGCATTAAAAGCCTTGATTTACCCTAGCTGTTGATCCAATGATTGACTCTCCCTCTACTCAATCCAGGCGAAGCAACAGTCCCGCCAGCATCGTGCTAGTTCAGAAGCAAACATCGCTTCAGTGACCTGTTACATTCAGTTGGTCACCAGGAGTTGACTAATTATCTACTAGATCTGACATCTGGATCTAATATCTACATGCTCATTTATCACAGGGATAAAATGGTATCAGGCTATTATATCCAGTTCCTGAAAAATGTCTCCCATAACTCTCAATTTAAAAATTCATGATAGCAGAAAAAGAATGAAATCTTGTAACATTAGAAACTGAAGTTTACAGTCAGCAATTTATTGGAGAGTGGGAGGAATTTCTTTTTAGTTATAGAATTAATTAGTTTCTCTTTCACTTTTTAAAAGTCTGTTTGAGCTGACTTTCTGAACCTAATCAGTGTCATTTGGAAACTTTACTCTCTGAAATAGAACCAGGTAGCTCAACAGGTACAATGAAAGGAAAGGCTTCTCCTTTATAATCCACAAATTATAAACACTGTATTTACTCCAGGGCATTCAGTGACCAGATATGATACTTCTTTTTATACAGCTTTTCAAAGATTACATTCCTCAATAAACAATATACTTAAGGTACTGAAGACAGCGAGAGATACAAAGAATAAGGAAGAAAATGAAGACTGGACCCTGTTATTTGCTATTCTGTATGGAGTCTTCATTGCTGTGTACACAACAAGCTATTGTTTTCCCTGGTCAGAATCCATTCACCTTTTCAGTAATACTTTCTCTGCTTTTTTGCCCCCTCCATCAGTTCTCATTCCAGGTAAGGACACAGGGCCTATATCTGGTCATTCAAGGCATTCCATTCCTCTAGTCTCAGCAATTCACTTAGAGAAGATCATGTGACCCATCTAGGTAAGTAGGACTTATTTCTAGGACTTAGGTTGGAATCATTGGGAATGAGAAACCTTCTTGTTAGGATAGAAAACCTGGTAGGAAGTGAGACTGGAGCTGATTTTGGCCTTTCTGAGAATTTTGAAGAGTATTTCGGAGAATTAAGCCAACACAGAGGATAGCAGAGTCAGGAGATGGAGAGACAATTTACCTTATCTAGCCATGCTGAAGACTGACCTTGCTTCCAACTCCTTGAATCAAGCAGTGCCATTTCATTTATGTCTGTTAGAAACCCACCGGCAAACAAAATATTCACAGTTGACACAGTATCCTTCTCATCTCAGCTCAAGTATTCTTCCTCAGTGGAGTCTTCTGTGACACAGCCATAGCCATAGTTACCCCTTTTCCCTGCCTTTCCCCTGGCTAGATCAAGTTCCTTTGTTTAGTGCTTTCACGAAATAGTGTTCTCTCTTTTATCTCACTGTGAGATTTTTAAATAATGTATGTGATTATTGGGTTAAAATTTATCTTTCATCTAATAGTAACGACAATGATGATGATGGTGATGTAATATATATTGAGACCTAACCATGTTTCAGATATGGTACTTCTTTTTTAGTCTTTCTGAGAATTTTGCTCTACTTGTTTGTACTGAACATAAACTCTTCTCACACCTGAAAACTGAGAAGTAGAGGTATAGATGTTCCTTCCTCAGGCCAACAGGGAAATGCTAATCAACAGTGGAAATTGGATTGGGGGATGGGAAAATAAACCATCAAATTCATTCATAACACGAGAAGTGAGAACGGGATGGAGAATCTAAAAGTGGATGTTAGGGACACAGGAAGAGGCAGATACAAAATATACAAGGGTTTGTATGTGTACAGACATCCTAAGTCAAGGAGGAATTAAAAAAAATACAAATCAATAACATGGGACCTTTGAGGATAAAAGATTTTGGCTTGAGTAAAATGAATTATTATTATATCAAAGTCTCAAAGGAAATTACATCATTATAAATGGTTTGTTACAGGGCATAAAAAATAGACTTTTTGTTTTCAACAGGACAGACAAACTCACGGTCTCTATAGAAAAATAACAACAAAAAAACATAAGGAGAGATCAGAATTAGATTGTAAAAGCTAGGCTGACATGCAGAGTGAAACTTTAAAGGGCAAATGCTTGAAATAACAAAGTAATTACGATAATAAAAATTAAAAACCATGGAAGCAAAAAAAAAATCACAGAATTCAAATTCATACTGGAAACGCAAATGAACAAAATAGATTTTAGAAAATTGGGTCATTTACGTAACAAATCAACTTGAGAGCCTCTTCCAGGATAACGATGAAGAACAGAAAGACACTGCAAGCAGGCACAACTGGCTGGCTGAACAACCCCATCCTTCACTCCCTTTCACAGCCACTGACCAGCTAGCGGTGGCATGTGATGGCTAATGAGGCACAAAACTGGTTCCTGGACTACCTCCATGCCAAATAAAAAGGCAGAACCTCACTGGGAGAAGACCTGCTTCACCTTTTTGCTCTCCCCACCCCATTTTCTATTTGGAACACAGTAATGAAAACTGTAGTTACAGCAACCATTTTAAAACCAAAAGGCAACGAGCCAGCATGCTAAGGCTGGCAGAGCAGAGATGGAATGAGCCTAACATACTGATTTTATTTTGTAGTCATTGTGATGCAGGATTTTTTGCTCCTTAGTTCAGGTAAAATCTGGGTTCTCATCTAACAACCAGGAAAAATTAGCACGTGGACATATTGAAAGCTGAGGACAGTGGAATTTATTAAAGGAAGCTCTCAGCAAAAAAGAGAAGGTCCTGCCAACAGGCTCCTACCTTACAGATTGAATACCAGGCCACCACAGGAGCTGAAAAGGCCAGGCTCCTCCCCACTGCATAAGATGTGAATTCTCGGTAGCTCCACCCTATTTTCCCAGTGTGCAGGTGGACCCCAGTCTATTTCGTGCATGCCCAGAGAAGGCCCTGGGAAGGTTCCTTCATCTGCACAAAAACGTCTGATGTAAAACTTGTCAGGTGGGTTGGAGACCCTCCAGGGATCCTCGCTTATCTGCCTCCTGCATCTGTTAACTGCCCTGGTCATAACCTGTGGGTCTCCAGGCTTCTTGTTGTGTGAAATAAACAGCCCTATTTGTTTAATCCACTCTTGGCTATATATTCCGTTATAAATGACTGAACACATTCCTAACTGATAAAGACTAAAACATTACAAGATAGAAAAGTAGACATGGAAGACAGAGAGGATTAAGAGTACCAGAATTTTCTAATTAAAAACTGGAGGAAACAAAAGCAATAATAAAAATTATGATAGAATAAAATTTGCCTGACAAAGAAAATATGAGCCAGCTGACCAAAACATGCCATTATCAGACAAAATCGATACACTGATTCACTTTAAGATATAAATGGGAAATTTTTTTAATTAAAAAAGAGAAAAAAACTCTACATGAGTCAAGTTAGAAAAGCAGATCATCTATAACATAACAAGCATTAAAAATAGTCTCCAGTCCTTCATCTCTGCAAAATCAAATTCCGGAAAACATGTAGCCACGTCCATACTCATATTAACAGTTCTGATTTAAATTAAAAATCCAGAGAAATTTATGCTTGTGAAGACAACAGAAAAGTATTTGAATAGGTAAAGGTACAGGAAAAAAAGCACCATTTCCATATCATTACCAAAGGAAAATGTTTTTGCAAGATACATCCTACACTATATAAACAGAATTAAAAAGTAGAAAACTGGGAAAACTGGGATGATGGATAATTCTCAATTAGTCTTTAAATAAACTAAATATGTAGAGTAAGGATTGGAAAGGTGTACATAGAATTTTAAATAAACAGCCTAAGTAATTTTGAAAATTACTGCTTCAAATGCAGCTTCTCGAGAGAGTCCCCACCTCCCCTTACAGTGTTTGGCCATATATCCGCCACTGTGGTTATCTTTCCTCCATCAGGAGAATGACTTGAGGAAGAGTGTGGCCCTCTCAGGTTTAGTCCCTGGTGCTGCTTTAGTCATCTCTTGGTTACACTCATTTACTACTATTACTCCCACTGTGGCAGGCATCAAAATATCAGGGTTTTTTGGAGCTCAGGCATGGGTTCTTTGGAGGGCATCCATAATGTATTACCCATGTCTTTCATTTTCTGTATTCGAAGTGACATATGGGGTCTTCCTGAACCTGGAGGGACTTTCCCTTACATTGTTAGTAAATTCCTAGAGATGATAAGCAACTCCCTGGTCCAGGAACATGCAAACTGCTTAATCTAGAGCCCACATTCCAAGCACTTCCTTCATGGGGCTCTCACAAGCCAGGCCACTATCCATCTGCCCTACTCACATCAAGGCCAGGTACCAGACAACTAGAGACAGCCCCTACATTCTGGAGCCCTCTGAAACTATTTAAATTGCCAGTCCTAAGCCTGCTTTGTGTTCCTTTCCATGGAAATTACAATCAAGGCTTTTGCTTGAATTTCCCCCAGTTCCCTCTGCCTCCTAACCAACCCTGGTGTTTCCCCATGTGCACCATACCAACCCTTCCCCTGTAGTGGTTATGTTTCCTGTTCCCAGGGAGCAACTTTTTCTTCATAAGAGCAATTTACATGTCTTTGTGTCTTACCATGTCTGATTAAAACAAATCCCAGGTACTCTTAAAACACATAGGAATCTCCTTACCACATTATGCCCTGATATGAGTGATGCATTCTCTGTCTGAGCTTTGGCAACCTCCATTTTTTAATCTCTTGCTAATATCTGTTAATCCATACTGACTTCTTTTTTGTGCAGGGTGCAATCACAAGCACCTGAGCCCATGTGACAGGCACACTCCACCAATACAGCTGGCACAAGTGCAAGATTCTCCCTGTGGCAGCCCTTGCTTTCATGCACAGGTAGCTTCAGCCAATCTTGGGCCTTCTGAGCTCACCAGGTCAAAAGCAAGCAGCAGTATCTGTACTTGGAGGCACATATCACTCACTAAATATATTTCCTGGCTCATGGCATCAAGTGCAGGTCCCAGTCAGGCAAGGGGTTTCCTAGCTCCCCTCATGTAGATCCTCCCTCTCTCAAGTCAATTTTCTTTAACCCCTAGGTTGGCTAGGCTAAGGGGAAATGACACAGCTGTTACATCCATTAGACTCAAATCCAATGACTCTTTTCACTCACTTTAAATGGAGATGGGTAATGGGGAAGATGAACACTGATCATTTAATACGAGTTTGTTAACTTTAGCAAATGAACTTGGGCTACCTAGTACTGCTGTTTAGAATGTAGAAGTACTTTTTCCTAATGACCTCAGCTTTGGGGGCCTAAGCTACAATTTCAACACATCAGGAAAAATTCCATTGTGCATCCTGTGCCCCAACACTGTGAGAAGAATCACCATTGTAGTAGAGTTTAATATAGTGAGCCTCTGAGCTATTTGAATCTTAAATAACCAGTTTCTGCCTTCAGCAGATCCCTAGCACCAATGATATTTGCAGAGACTTTTCATTTAGTTTCCACGACATTTTTCTAAAGTAGAATACAATACCAAATAATTTACCTCTGGACAATCACATTAAAATTCACAAGACAATTCTTTAATTACTACTTCAATCTAATTCTCTCAAAAGTTTATCCTGATTGCATTGTTGAGATGCACAGATGCAAATAAGATGTTGGTTGTTTCCTGTAGCAAATGACTGCTTCTAATCTGTACCTATCTATTCTCTTGCTAGAAAAGCTGTACCTATCTATTCTCTTGCTAGAAAGTTGTCTATCAAAGATGATATAGCTAAACTCAGAATGCAGAGAGCACATCACCTCCCCTTCCTCCAGTCTCCTCCTTCATACATACACCCACACGCAGCAAAGCAATGTCCACAAATAAGGCAATGAGCAGCAGAATATTCCCTGTAGACAGGCTGAACTGAAGTGCGAATTGGACATTTGTGGAGCAGCACTTGCCAGAAGGTATGTGAAACAAACAACCCCCAGCTGCTATGCTTTGCTTTTGTAAAAAGATCTTAAGGTTGTTTCGCAAGCACAGGTGTGAGAATCAAGAAAGAGAAGGAGAAGGCAAAGAAGGGGAAGATGATATATGGAAAACTAGCAACCACAAATAGCGTGGTTACTTTTTTAGGGTAAAAATAGATACCTTGATATCATGAGGGGCATCTACTTCACTCATCTTAGCTTTTTCTACTGATGCCGGAGGGGCACATCACAGCTTCGACAGGTGTAGGTATACGTTGGGAACAGGGCCAGGGTGACTTGGGGTGGGGTCTGGTTAAAATGCTTTTTTTTTTTTTTTTGGCTTAGGCTAGCAATGAGTGATTTATAATTTGTAAAATTACCTCTTTTTAAAATCATGTTTATATTCCTATAGATCGTCTAAGTAGGAATAAACACTTCTCTGCATGAATTTATATATATGCACATGTAGGGCACATATTTATTACTTAGTTTACTTCACTTGACATATTTTGCCCCTCTGCAAAATATCTTTGTTATGAAACATTTTTGCAAGTGTGCTATAGTCACAAAATTCATAAAACTTCTATTTTTCCAATCATTATGCAGACTTGAAATTTAATTTGGCAGGTTGTTAATGGTCTAAATGAAATTTTGTTTTGTAGATCAGGAATCAGATCTGGATAAAAGAGATCATAATAATCAGATTTTCTTCTACCTTCCTCCTGAGAAATCTTTGAGTGGTGAAACACTACTGATTCTTTAATATCTCGGTGAATTATTTCTTTCATTAGATGGACATTTTGAAGATTTTTCCACTTATTTTCATAAACACCTCTTGGAGCATTCAGGTTTATGGAAATAAAGCTCTTTAATAATTAGGGAAGAAGAAAGTAACTTTGTAAGTGAACAAATTGTCTTGACAAATTTTGGAATAATTCATGTTCTCTCCAAACGTTTTAAAAATTAGGATTGCAAATAGACATGTTGTCAGCATGTTACTTGTTTATACTGAAGAGGGTCTTCAATACCTCAGATGGTAGAGTTTCCAAAGGACAGAGATTTATTAGCTTCTTCTCTAGCGTATTCTTGGCAGATATTTGCATTTTTGTATTTAGTTTGCTGAGCATCTATTACCCTTGTATGGAAACATCCCAATTTTCCTTAACAGAAGCACCCACTTTAATGTTGTGGATAAAATATGGGACTCCTAATTAAATCTGAGTTCACAAAATTAATAGATAATACATGAATGTAAAGTCCCAAATATTACAGAGGACATACTTATACTAACACATTATTAATTGTTTATCTGAATTAAAGTTTAACTGGGCAACTCATATTTTTATTTCGTGAATCTGGCAGTTCTGGCACTTTCCCACTTTCAGGACATTTGGTTCAAATGCCGTTTACCTCCCCATTCAACTTTGGGGGCAAGCATGTAACCAGACTTGCTTAATCATGTTGAAAACATCTCACAGCCTGGCATTGTTTGAAAAATAAAACCCAAAACACCTCCACTTAACTTTTAAGGTTTTCCTTAAAATGGTGTCTTTCTCCAAATCATATTTCCCTCTCTACTGGTCCAGCAACCATCCATGCTCATTACCTTTTTGGCCTGGGCTTTATATTTACCGTCATCCAGTCTTTTCCACTCAGATGGCCTCCCTCTCTCCTGTGTGCTTTTCTAAGCCCTATATATCCTCTCAGCTGTATACATCTATCACCTTTTCTGGACTTCCAAAGCCCTTAAAAGTCTATACCTTTCATTTAATGACTGATTGTCTTACATTGCCTTTTTTTTTGAGATGGAGTTTCGCTCTTGTTGCCTAGGCTGGAGTGCAATGGAATCCTGGCTCACTGCAACCTCTGCCTCCTGGGTCCAAGTGATTCTCCTGCCTCAGCCTCCCGAGTAGCTAGGATTACAGGAGTCCACCACCACAACCAGCTATTTTGTTTTAAATTTGTGTTTATCACTATTAAGAAAAAAAGGAAAAATAAAATAGGGTAACCTATTTGTCACACATAACCAGTAAAGAGCTGAAAACCAGATTTTTGTTTTCAAAAACGCCTCATTTTTATTCACTGAATGTTTGTGTTTTTTCCAAAGTTATGTGTTGAGGTTTTAGCCCACAGTGTGATCACATTTGGAGGTGAGATCTTTAGTTCATAATTAGGTTTGGATGAGGTCATGAGTCTGGGGAGAGGGTTTCTGGGATCAGTGTCCTTAAAAGAAGAAGAGAGCCCAGATGTTCTCTCTCTGTGTCCTGTGAGGAAGAGAGCCCTCACTGAACCAGCTGGAACCTTTATCTTGTACTTCCCAGCCTCCAGAAATATTGGAAACAAATGTCTGCTATTTAAGCCACCCGGTCTATGGTATTTTGTTATAGTGGTCCAAGCTGATTAAGACTATAAACTAATAAGAAAATTACAACCAAGTAGAAAAGTAAACAAGCAGCTGTTACAGGCACTTAACAAAAGAGGGTATACAAAAAAGTTGGCATTTTCTACCAAAGTCCAAGCTGTGTGTACTTAGTGACCCAGTGTTCTATTTCTAGGTATACACTCAATATAAATGTGTGAACAGGGGCACCATGAGACACATAGAAATATGTTCATAGCAGCTATTGGAAATAGCTAAAAATGGAAAACAATCCAAATATCCACCAGTAATGGATAAATAAATTGTGATATATTTATGTATCATGTTTACCACTGGATGGTGTACAGCAAAAAAAAATACAAAATTTGACTACAGCTAACCTATGGATAGAGCATAGTTTGAGTGAAAAATGTCAGACTCAAACTATATTCATATGTCTACATACACACATGCACACACACACACACACACACACACAGATTAAGCATCTCAAATCCCAAAATCTGACATCAAAATGCTCCAAAATCCAAAAACTTTTTGAGTGCCAATATAATACTTAATGAAAATGCTCACTGAAGCATTTTAGATTTTAGATTTTCAAATTTGGGATGGTCAATAAGTATAATGCAATTATTCCAAAATCTTGCAAAAAATCCAAAATACTTCTGGTCTCAAGCATTTAGGCTAAGGTATACTCAACCTGTGTGTGTGTGTGTGTGTGTGTGTGTGTGTGTGTGTGTATAAGATGTTTCTACAGACATATACAGTGATTCTACGTATATAAAGTACAAACACACAGTCTTTAGGGATGAATGCCTAGGTGGTAAAAAGGTAAAGGGGATATTGCAATATACATAGACAGTAGCTATCTTTGGGGAGAGTGAGAGGTTAATGATTGAAAGATGACACCAAGGGGCCTCCAAGGCTCTGGTAATGTTTTATTTCTTGACCTGAGTGATGATTGTGAATGCATGTCTCTTAAATATTACCTTTAAAATATTTAAAAAGAAGGAAAGGGAGGAGGAAGAAAAGGAGAAAAAAATGTGAGGAGCAGATGTTGAGAATGGTCTGGTCAGCAATCTCTGGCATGGAGACCTTAGGCAAATTGCATGATTCCTTGAACTATATTTTTCTCACCTTTAAAATGGAAATCATATCACCTTCCTCAAAGAAATTTCATGAAGATTAAAAAGTCCTGCATGGAAAAGCACTTTATGAAAATATAAGTGACTTATACATTTTGGGGAAAATAATATTAATATCTAATGCAAATCTGGAATCATAATAGTAATAAAAATCTTGGGTCTGAGTGCGTCTTCAAAAATTAGAAAACTCTTAGGATAGAATTAACTTCATAGGAAATATTAAATTAAAATATTTTTGTTATAAAGTAGATTTCTTAAAATTTATGAACATTTTATTTATTCTGCACAAATTCCCACCTCACCCCTACCCATTCTTTATTCTGGATTACATTATCATAGATCACAGAATTTTATACTTTCCTGAGCTCTTATTTTTACCCAAATGAAATCCCTTGCCGGGGAAGATTGAAAGATGTAGCTGCTGACTCAGCGGATGGTGTTATTACGAAACACAGCGCAGAGCTCCTACTGTACACTGATAGTGTTAGTGCTTCCAGAGGGAGAAACTCAGACAATTCCTTACTTGAATAAGGGACAGCAGTTCTTCACAGATCCTTGAATAAACACTACTCAGATTTTTGCAAGTCTTCGATTACTTTCCAGGTTTGTGAAAAAGTTGATTCTGCCCATTTTTGTTAATGCTCTCATTGCTTTTACAGAGAAGTGGGGTTTCAGAGGCCCTTAATCTGCCATTTCTTGCTGATGCATGCTTTGTGTCTTCAGGCCTTGATATTGTCTCAATTTTCTCTACCTTCATTTTCAATAACTTGCCACTTAAAGATCTTCCATACAAAGCTTAACCCAGCTATGCCAATTGTTGCTGTATTCAGGTAAATAGCTGGTAGCTTCTTTGTTTTGGCACCACTTTCCTCTTTAAAGACTATCACAGTTCTTGGCTATGGTTTTTCTGTTTCCTTGCTCACATCCTGTTTCTTTGATATCAAACTCCAAATATTCAGTCTATTCTAGTAAGATTGCATTTCTCAGTCACCCTTATTAAACCTATTTTATTTAAATTCCTATTTAGCTAACCACAGTGCACCATACCCTTTCATTCCTAAATATCTAATGTCAGTAGCTGTATGTCTAACCACGTCTTGGTGTAGATCACTGTGTTTCTTTAGGCTTTAGCCCCTGTGCTTTTTGCTCCTGAACTATATTCCTCAAAGAGCTCTTTCCTTCCCTTGTGTCAGCTGCCACAACCATACAAAAGATTTATAAGTCTCTCCAAGCCTTCTCCCAACCAAACTCAGGTCATATATCTCTCAATGTCTACAAGACATTTCCGCATTTATATATCTCCATTAACCCAAACACAACAACCTAAATGGAACTCCTATGAAACTGGCACATCTACTGTCACATTCAGGAAAGAAAAAAATAGTTTTGACATCCAAAAGGATTTTAAAAGTAATTCAAATAGCACAGTCACTGCAAAGCAGACCAAAGAAAAGTTTCCTTAATACAAACAGCAAAAATTCTCTTAAAATTCCCTTCAGTTCTCAAGGGGAATGCTTCCAGCTTTTGCCCATTTAGTATGATGTTGGCTGTGGGTTTGTCATAGATGGCTCTTACTATTTTGAGGCATCTTCCTTCAATACCTAGTTTGTTGAGGGTTTTTGTCAAAAGGGATGTTGGATTTTATCAAGTGTTTTTTTTCAGTGTCTACCAAGATGATCGTATGGTTTTTGTTTTTTATTCTGCTTATGTGGTAAATGACATGTATTGATTTGTGTATGTTGTACCAAACTTGCATCCCAGGTATAAAGCCTACTTGATCGTGATGAATTAACTTTTTGATGTGCTGCTTGACTGTTTGCTAGTATTTTGTTGAGGATTTTTGCATCTATGTTCGTCAGGGCTATTGTCTTTCTTTTTTCTTTTTTGTTGTGTCTTTACCAGGTTTTGGTATCAGGTTACTGGTTTCATAGAATGAGTTAAGGAGGAATCTCTCCTCCTCAATTATTTGGAAGAATTTAAGTAGGATTGGTACCAGCTTTTCTTTGTATGTCTGGTGGAATTCAGCTGTGAATGCTTCTGGCCCAGGGCTTTTTTGGTTAGTAGGTTTTTTATTACTTGTTTCAAAGGTGTTCCCATTTATAAGCGAGAGCTAAATATTGGGTCCACAGGGACATAAAGATGGGAACAATAGATACTGGGGACTCCAAAAGGAAGAGGGCAAGGGCTGAAAAACTTCTACTGGGTACTATGTTCTCTATTTGGACAACAGGATTTAATAGCAGCCCAAACCTCAGTATCACACAAACTACACTTTTAACAAATCTGCACATGTAACTCCTGAATTCAAAATTAAAAAAATAAAAGAAAAGAAAAATTTTCCTTCATCCATGTGTTATCTGAATCTTTGGAAATTATGTCATGTTGGCTAACCCAATATCCCTCCCTCTCTCTCAAAACTCTCCCAAACTCTCCCTTAAACACAGCATATACTAGGTACCGTTTTTCTTATTACCGCCCTATCCCCACCTGATGGTCTTATCTATAAATAACTCTGTCCTTTCTGGTATGGATCAATCAGGTCAAGTTTCTACATTGTGCCTGTAATGCATTACCCCAATTCTATACAATAAACCTCAGAAATTAATCTGGCAGAGATGGAGTTCTTCTTGGAGCTTAAAGGAGGAGAAAGAGAATGTGAACAATCACATAAATATTATTTTTTTTCTAACATATCATACTTCAAACTAAATAAACGTTTCTTATTTCTTTCCTCACATGGTACCCAGGCACTGGTCTCCTTGGTGATTATCATGGCAAAATCTTTAGGGTTTAAGTAGCTCCTCCAGACTTCATGCATGAGCTTAAAAGCAATCTTGAAGAAAAATTGCCATTATGAGTTGTATTGATGCTGTGACTTTTTAATAGAAAATATTATTAGAATGAGCAAGAGTATTCTAAATTACCACCCACAAAGAAAAATATTTTCATTACTATGATCAGACCAGGACAGGAACACCTGCAGTGCTCCTGACTCTTTCATTCCTAAATATCTGATGTCAATATCTATATGCCTACCCGAGTCTTGGGGTAAATCACTGTATTTCCTCAGACTCTAGCCCCTGTGTTTTTTACTGCTGCTACACTACATTCTTCAAAGAGTTCTTTTCTATCCTGGTATCAGGTGTCACAACCATACAAAAGATTTACAAATCTCTCCAAGCCTTGGATCTAATCGCAAGTCATATGCCTCCAAATGTTTATTTGTATTCAGATTATTCAATAAATTGTTGAAATATTTTCCTTGCATCTAATGTTTTGCAAAGGTGACCCTTTGAATTGAGGGTAAAGGGAGGCTTAGAGAAGGGTTTTGAAGAAAATGGACTTTGAAATGGGCCTTGAAAAATGGGCACTATTTTATCAGGCAGTGTGGAATATGTTGGGAGGTCATAGAAAGTTGTAAGAGTGGCATCAGCATCTGCCCAGGGCAGGACAAGTACGTTGAACACAGTGAACACTCAGTTTGCTACCAGCTTGGGCACATGGCAGGGAGAATGGTATCTGGCAGACATCTAGTTACAGGAAGCTTTTCAATAATTAATGGGAATAGTGCGAAATACAGATGGACCAGTAAATTATGGCCATTCCGTTGACTATTCTGGGAAGCTTGAACAGTTTTGGGTAAGACATAGATAGTAGATATTTCTTTGAAGAAAACATTTCCATTCATATGACATTTTTATAAATGAAAGAGTTTCAAAGTGGAGTATCGTGAGCACAGGCGCTATCATCTCTGTTAACTTATGTCTTCAGCTTCTTTTTCTTTAAATTAATTTATTAAAATATTTTTATTGATGCATAATAATTGTGCATATTTATGGCAGATGTGATATTTTGATACATGCATATAATGTATAGTGCTCAAATCAGGTTATTTACGATATCCATTATTTCAGTTATTATTTCTTTGTGTTGGGATATTTTGAATCTTTTCTTCTAGTTGCTTTGAGATACACAATAAATGTTCTACTGCGCTGTTGAACACTGGAACCTGCTCCTTCTGTCTAACTCTGTGTTTGTGTCCATTTACCAACCTCTCTTCATCCCCCTCCCCAGCATCCCCAAGCCTCTACTCTCTACCTCCAAGAGATCTACTCTAAGCTTCCACGTATTCCTGAGAACATGTGATATCTGTCTTTCCATACCTGGCTTATTTCACATAAATGACCTCTACTTCCATTCATGTTGCTGGAAATGGCAGGAGTTTTTAAATAGCTACGTAGTATTCCCTTATAAATATCTATCTCATTTGTTTATCCATTCATCCATCGGTGGACCTTCAGGTTGATTCTGTATCTTGCTCATTGTGAATGGTGCTGCAGTAATCACGGAGGTGCAGGTATTCCTTTGATATACTGATTTCCTTTCCTTTGGTTAAACACTCAGTAGTGGGATTGCCAGATTGTATGATAGTTCTCTTTTTTTGTTTTTTGACAAACCACCATATTACTTTTTATAATGTCCGTACTAATTTACATTTCCTTTTCTCTGCATCCTTGCCAGCATTTGTTAGCTCTTGCCTTTTTGATAATAGGCATTCTAACTGGGGTGAGATGATATCTCATTGTGGTTTTGATTGACAATTTCCCTGATGATTAGTGATGTTAAGTATTTTTTCAAATACCTGCTGGCCATTCGTCTGCTTTCTTTTGAGAAATCTCTATTCATGCCCCCACTTTTTGTTTGTTTGTGATGGATTATTATTATCTTTTGCTATTGAATTATTTAGTTCCTTGTGTATTCTGGGTATTAGTTCCTTGTCATCTTCAGCTTCTTTCTAGGTAAAATACCAATCATATTAAAACAGATTTTACATGTAAAATAATAAGTGAGGAAAAATTCCTACTTATTATTTCAATGCCAATTGTAAATGAATTGGTTAATATAATGTGAAGAAAATAATTATTGCTCTTAGTTAACACTAATTCAATATGCCTTTTTTTTTTGCTTGCCTTTTTGTTCCTTTCTCCCTATTCATTCACAAGTCCTGAACATTTTCCCTTTGAAATAACTTTTGTAGAATTTCTTTTATGAATTTGGCTGCAAAATTCCTCATCTCTTCTTTCACCCCTTGAAATTATACAGAAACAATAAGTGGAATTTTTTAAGAAAAAGAACCGATTTTAATGAATCTAGAAGCAGATCTAATCCTCAGACACCAATATGCAGACCAGGGCTGCCAAAAGCAACGAGGAGGGAAGGAACCCATGTCAGTGTGGACAGCAGCGAAGAGAAGAAATGTGCAAAGTGGAGATAGACCCAGTGCATCAGAGCTCAGCACACATCTTTGGAAACATACTGTCAGAGAATGACAATCCTTGCCACCCCAAAATGAATATTATTTTATTTATTTATTTTTATATTTTATTGTACTTTAGGTTCTGGGGTACATGTGCATACCATGCAGGGTTGTTGCATAGGTTCATACATGTCAAGGTAGTTTGCTGCCTCCATTCCCCCGTCATCTATATCTGGCATTTCTCCCCGTGTTTTCGCTCCCTGCCCTCCCCACCCCCCGACCCCCCGGCTGTCCCTACCCATCCCCCACCAACTGACCCCAGTGTGTGATGCTCCCCTCCCTGTGTCTACGTGTTCTCATTGTTCAACACCCATCTATGAGTGAGAACATGTGGTGTTTGGTTTTCTGTTCTTGTGTCAGTTTGCTGAGAATGATGGTTTCCAGATTCATCCATGTCCCTACAAAGGACATGAACTCATCATTTTTTATGGCTGCGTAGTATTCCATGGTGTATATGTGTCACATTTTCCTTGTTCAGTCTATCATTGATGGGCATTTGGGTTGGATCCAGGTCTTTGCTATTGTAAACAGTGCTGCGATGAACATACATGTTCATGTGTCTTTATAACAGAATGATTTATAATCCTTTGGGTATATACTCAGTAATGGGATTGTTGGGTCAAATGGAATTTCTATTTCTAGATCCTTGAGGAATTGCCACACTGTCTTCCACAATGGTTGAACTAATAGTATAATTTTTATTTTCAAGAATGAGTACAGAACTAGGGTGAGCAAGACTGCCTGGGTGACAGAGTAAGACTCTGTCTTGGAAAAAAGAAAATAAAGAGAAAGAAAGAGGAAGGGTGGAGAAAGTGTGAAGGAAGCATGCTGGATAGGAGGTGCTCAGTATGTATTCATATTCAGCAGTTGCAGGAAATGAGGGCAGCTGTCAGGTTTCAAAGCCCGGAGAACTTCAGGAGGGTCCTGACCACTGGTGTGTGATCCTCATAGATGAGCTTTTTTGTGGGTGGCCCTTTCAGATTCCACAAGTTCCAAAGCAAGTAGCAATGCTGAGAAAGGTCAAGGCTGCAAACCACCAAGCTTACTGCACTAACTGAAATATTTCTCATCCACCTGGGTCCATAGTATATCCACCCAATATAATAATGCAGCATTTACAATTGCATTTTGTTGTTGTTGTGAATAGAACATCTGGCAAAATCAACAGAGGGAAAAACATTTGTAGTTAATCTCTTTTGAGTGTTTACCTGCAAGGTTAAGGAGATGGCATAGTGTGGGCTTCGGAGTCATGAAGATCTAGGTTAGACAGGGTGGGGATTATCATTTAATTATGATGCTAAATTTCTGCGTGATCTGCCTTTAATACCTGATTCCTGGCTCTTGATTTATCTGGTACTTGGTCTAGTTTAATTCATTTGGTTTCCATCTGTGGTGCCTGCACTAAACAACATTCTGGGTTTCTCAGACTCTAGACTTTTCATCCACTTCAAAGTATTGGCTGTTCTGGTTACAAGCTCATCTTTTGTATCCAAACCTAAAAGAAGAATAGTTAGAAAATAAGGTTGTGGAAGCTTTAAAGAGTTCAGCCTTCTTGACTTAGCTATATGTGATAGGTTGGCGTCATACCATGTACCATATTGTACAGTGTGTTTAGGTTTAGGTCAAACAATGTCCTTTCCAAAAAAAAATCAGCACAGACAATGTACACCTTTAATTATACAAGTAGCTTCCTTAGACCAAAATCGTAAAGAGGGCTCTCTGACCTTAAATTGTTTATTTAATTTCATTTTAAGAGAAAAAGAAAAGAAGCCAGGTAAATTGAGGGGTAACATAAAATGTGGAGGGATAAAATTTTATATTTCACTTCCATTGTTGAAGAGGCAGGAAGACATCACAAAAAAAGTTGAACTGTATTCTGCCCATGATTTGAGAATTAAGAACGTCCAAAAGTTCATAGTTAGACAACCCCCACCCCCACTGTCCTAAGGATTGTGAGAGTAAACAAAGGCCATGCATTAATCTGCTAACTGGAGTGAGGCTGTGTCCAGTTGCATATCTGGCACCAAGAACACGGCAGCAACCAAGGGTACCCAGGTCAGGCAGGGTCTGTTCTGTACTCCCAGGGGAATGCTGGGTTATCAAGTGCTTGGGAGAGAAACCTCTTCTCACCCCTGCCCGCCTTATCACACTGATTTTAGAATACCTCCAAAACCTTCCTTGTCAGCAGCTGTGGAGGCTACAGACTCCACGGGAGAATTCTTCTCCTTTTTCATTTGGGTAGATGTAGGCAATGTACCTACTTAATAGTGAGTGAGAAAGAAGAAACAATCCTCTTTTCTGCTGCCCTCTTGGGTTCCACCCTCGGGCTTTCCAAAATGCCTCATCGTCCTGCTTCACAATGGGGCATAGACTGCATTTAACTGCGCTCCTCACTAGCTGTAATGTGTGAAACATCTTTCAGTTTAATTACCTTTTATTTTAAAAAGTAAGAATGGGATTTACATATGATAGATAGAAAAACCACATAGCAACGGGAGTGTAGAAAAACAAACAGGTGTTAATAAATTTCCAAGAAACATTAATCTGTTTCTGCAAATACATCCTGCTGTTCATTTAAATGGAATGATACTCTATAAATTTACCACTTGAGTCACTCTCTGAGCTATCAAAATGTAATATATAACACCTTCGATGATCAAAGTGGAGGTAAGTTTAGAAATCCAATTTGTTTTTTTCACCATTTAAGCTCTTTATTTAACTTTTGCATTCCAGCCCTCATTTTAATCAAGCTTCAATTTTATTTATGCACATTCCATGTTGTAATGCAATTATAGGTATGCTTCAGAAGTTGTCCTGAAATGTTGCAATTGCCAAAAATAAAATTTCATTCTAAAACAAATATATACAAATAAGAAAAAATATTCTCTGTCACATGTGAAGATTTAAAATAGCTTACAATTGTGAGATTCAAAATTGGAAAACACTGATGGAATCAGAGGTAACCTTGAAGGAACTGAGAATAGAGCCGGAATTTGTTAGAATAAAAATGAGAAAGAAGTGATGGATCTGTGTGGCGTAAGTAGGCTTCCCCTGGTTATCATAACACATGGCCAATAGATGAAGCCTGAGGTCAATAAGAAGGAAACTGCAGATGGAATTCATCATTTAAAGGGATTGACAAAAGCACCAAAGGAACTAAAGCTCCCCAGAATCACGTGTGATTGGCTTTGGGGACGTGGTGGAGGGAATGGGTTAGGATGAGGTAAGGCAGTAGTAAAAGGGAGAAACTTGCTTTTCATTCCAAATCTCTTTGCCTTAGTTGATGTTTCACCACGTGCCTATATTACTTTAATAAAATACCAGAATAAATAAGAATAAAATAATCCATTGCTTTAAAGCACTTGATGTCGATATAATTAAAATTATTTCAATGTTTTTATTTCTAATGAACAGATAATTTGCATTTTCATAGTCATTATCAGCATCTATGATCTGTGCTACTCAAATATGTCCTTAAAAATACGTTATTTTTATTCCTTGTTTGTTTGCTTTTGAGATAGGGTCTCATCTGTCACCCAGACTGGAGTATAGTGGTGGTATAACTACAGTCTCAACCTCCCCAGTTCAAGTGACCCTCCTACTTTAGTGTCCCAAGTAGCTGGGACCACAGGAGCATGCCTCCACACCCAGCTAATTTATTATTATTATTATTTTGTAGAGACAGGGTCTCCCTATGTTTCCTAGGCTGCCCTTGAACTCCTGGGATCAGGCAGTCTTCCCACCTTGACCTCGCAAAGTGTTGGGATTACTGAGCCACTGTACCCAGACTTACTTCTGTTCTTAAAGGAAAGAATGGACACTGCATCTCAGTCTCCAAGGAGAAGCTTTTTTTTATTATAAGGAAAGCAGAGAGAAATGGTTTGTACGGTGGCAGAAATGCCAAGTGTGCTTAAAGCGTTCTGGGCTAAAATTAGGGGCATGCTAAATTACAAATAAAAATATAAAGGCAGGTAATAAGCTCAACTGAGAGGTTTATCAGGCAGCCCTGAGTGAAGATCAGCTCCAAGGAATAACAAGCAAGTAACGAAGGTTTAGCTGGGAAGTAGCAAAAGCTGTTATCCCAGAAAGCTGAGATCAGGAAACAGGTATTAAATAAAATTTCAGAACAATGGAACCTCTGATGTGACAGGAAGTCACTCAGGTAAGTCAGCTCTTTTCTTATACATCACTTTATTGTGTTATATTTCAAAAGCATTTCCAGGTATTTGACATCTCCAGTTCTTTGCCTTTTTTACCCAGTTTGACTATGCTGCCAGATTCACTATCTACATGACAGTCCACTCTGCTTAGTGTGTGAAGACCTGACCCAAGGGCATCTGTGCATTCCTGTCCCCAGGCATTTTCATTTTCATGACTTTATTTGCAAATGGATCTATTGTTCACGTGGGACAGAAGAGAGTGGCAATCTTGAGATGCTCAAAAGTCTCTGTGGCACCTAATTCAGTTCTAATGCTTGGTGTTTGATGCAGTTTCCAAGGAGAGCTGTGACACAAGGGCATTAATCTACCTCATGACAGCATGGGGTTTTAATGCGTTTTCTGCATCCACAGAAAGAGCCTCCTATGGAGGTGGTGAGGGGAGTTATGGAGAAATCAATATCTTCATTTCACTGGGGCACTGACAATTTGTAGCAATGATACGAGGGATCACTGCACAGGGAGAGCTTGTTGGACAGAATCTAATGTACAATACATATACTTCTGAAAATTGACACAAAGACTTGCTTCAAGTGTAAAAAGGAAAAACAACAAAAACAAGTGAGTGGGCTACATAGAGCCATTATCTTTCTAGAAATATGTAGATAGCCTGCTATAACACCAAAGATATGATTTCAGAGCAATGAAGGGTTCATTATAATTCTGTTTCTGGGAATAAAGATTAATTCCATAAAGTATGAAAAGGAAACAATTGAAAATATCATGGTCATACATTGAAATCCCCAAATTAAAACTATGATGACTCATAGGCTAATAAAATACAGACCAACCTAGTAAACTATACAGTAACATGCCCAGGATCAAGGATAAGGCCATTCAGCCTTGTCAGTGAGGTTGGCTAAGCAAAGTGAGGCTACCTTCAGAGGTATTCTAGGATGGGGGATGAGTTAGAGTGTTTAAATAGACTGGTCTCTTTAATATTTTGTCAACCATAGATATTAAATTTGATGTTAATACCAGCATTACTTGAAAATAATATTTAATAACCAACTATTGATTTATTTCCTTTCCTTTTTTTCTGGGTACAATAGTTTACTCTGATTTCTGTGATATGCCAGAGTTCTATGTATACTGCTGTAATTAGCAGATATATATATAAGTAAGACTATATCCTTATCTATCTGATACATTCCAAATAAATAATTAAGAAATATATATAAATGCACACTTTTAAAGATGAGTATTTGTTGTTTTGGTATCTTCATAGCTTCCATTTGGTCTAAATACATATGTAAAAAAGCTTTATTGTACCTTACATTGATATACAATCTTGTTACCCATAGGCATTATTTATCTCATTTTATATACTCATAAAAATAAAATGGGAATGGTTAATTTTTCAATACTTTCCATGAATTTTATTGTTTCTTTTTTCTCTCCTGACAATCAATGTCAAGTAATTAAAAAGAAAATACCCTTAGATTTGGGTGCTTTTAAGATTCTCTTTTCCTGAGTCATGAAAAAAAGATCTTTTTACTGTGTCACTCAGATATGTTGGCTATTTCTAAAGTAGGGTAGAGACAGGATGCATACAAGATGCAGATATTCAAGAAAATACAGTCTGCTGCAAAATTTCCCAAATGCGTGTTCTGTGGAAAACTAGTCTCAAAAGAGTTCCATCATCAAATAAGTTTGGAAGATGCTGCATCTTATCTCCCTTCTTGGAGATTTATAGCACACTTCAGAATATTTAAAGCTTTGGTAAATTCTGCAGAAAAGGAACTGGTTTAACAAATCCCAGCATTTCTTAAACTTCCTTGACAATGAAACTTGTCTTTAAAAATTTATAAAATACCCATTAACAATCTGCCTAATTGTGGAAAAATTAGAGTCTTACTTCGTTTCCAAAATGATCCCCTACCCATAGGCAGAATACCCTGCACACAGACTGTTGAACTTAAACATATATGATGATTTCTCTGTAGTACCCATGATGGACTAGGGTGGAAGCTACAATATGAATCCCTGTATCACTCACCTGCCTTAATGGCTTCATCCATTTTCATTATCTTCTCCTTATTTCAAAAAAATTGCTCTGAGAAATAACCAACTAAATGATCATTTGACTTGTCAAATTAAGTGCTATATGAATGTAATAATAACAGCGACCATTAATTGAGCACCCATTGTATGTCAAACTATGAAGCACTGAGTCAGACACTTAACATAAACTTTCCCTTTTTTACCAGCAGAGGAGGAATTGCTATCTCCATTTAAAAGGTGAGAAACCAGTCTTGGAGAAGTCATACATCTTGCCCAAATTCACTTACCACTACAGGATAAAGGTGGCATTGCATAACAGCCTTTCTTTTGTCTCCCAAGACCCTGCACTTTTCACTATATCATGCTGTCTTTCTAAATAACATGAATTCATCTAGTCCCAGCAAGATAATAAAATATGAAGTGATAAGAATAATGATGCCAATAATGGTAATTAATAATAATCAGAAGGGTATTAAAGCTCTACATATTGTCACTGTGTAAAATTTATGGATGTGTGATGTTTTAATATTATAGAGCCCACTCTCTTTTCTCCCACCACCATATCCAATTAATCATTAGCTCTGGTTGATTTTTTTCTTTAATATCTCTGCAATCCATCTACTGTCACTAATTTTTGCTCAAGTCACCATCTTATCTGTTCTGGATCTTTACTACAACCAATACCTAATCGGTATCCTTGCCTTCCTTCAAGTTATTTGATGCACTGCAGCCACAGTGATCTAAAATACAAATCTGAGTACTCACCATTGTTTTAAAATCTCTGAGACTTCCCACTGACAATAGGCTAAAGACTAAACTGAGAGGTTTCTAGGATCCTTCATCGACATAGTTTGCATATGTGTCCCCTCTAAATTGCATGCCATATTGTAGTCCCCAGTGTTGGAGGTGGGGCCTGGTAGGTGGTGACTGGATCATGGCAGTGGATTTGTCATGAATGGTTTAACACCATGCCCTTGGCAATGTCTTTGTGATAGTGAGTTCTCACAAGATCTGGTCATCTGAAAGTATGTGGCACCTTCCCTCTGCTGTTGCTCCTACTCTGACCATGTAATGTGCCTGCTTCTGCTTCATCTTCCACCGTGAGTAAAAGCTCCTTGAGACCTCTCCAGAGGCTGAGCAGATGCTGGCACCATGCTTCTTGTACAGCCTGCAAACCATGAGCCAATGAAACCTCTTTTCTTTATAAATTATCTAGTTGCAGGTATTTCTTTATATGAACACATGAGTGATCTAATACACTCATCATCTGACCCATGTTACCTTTCCAGCTTCAAAGTCCACTCTCCTACCTTATTCTAAGCCCCTTCAATAGCAAACTACCAATTTCATTGATTCCAAGTTGCACTTTGATTTCATTTCGTATCTTCACACTTCTAAAATTAAGATGTGTTTTACAATTAATAATTTGTCACATTGAAGTGACAGCATTTTTTGTTTCTTGTTAGTGTATAAAATGAAGGGCCCTCCTACAACTGGTAACTTCAGAGATTCAGTGAGATGCTGCCCTGCCATTTCCCTGATGCGTGACATCTCTTATTTGGAGAGACATTTTCCTAACTCTTCTTTCTGTGTAAGGTGCTCTTTGAACTCTTCTTCACTTACTACTCCCAGTCTCAACTTTCCTGTGGGAAGGTTTTTCCAAATTCTCCAAGTCTAATTTAAGGATGCCACTATTTGCCTGTATATCATTACCTTATCACATTTGTGGATGATGATTTTAAAGGATGCCCTATAACCCTTTGCTACAGGTTCCTTCCATACGTGAAACCTAATTCCCCTCTCCTGAGTTTGGGCTCTACTATGTGACTTGCTTCTGAAGAATAGAATGTAGCAGAAGTCATGGTGTATCATTTTTAAGATTAGGTCATAAAAAGACACTGTGTGTTCACTCTTGCATTCTCTTGGATTGGTCTTTCTGGGGGAAGCTGGCTGCCATGTCATGAAGAAATTCAAACACCTTCATGAAGAGCTCTCATGACAAGGATCTGAGGCTTCCAGCCAAGAGCTGTGTGAGGGCATCATCCTGGAAACAGATTCTTAAGCTCCAGTCAAACTTTCAGATGACTATTACCCCCGCCAGCATCTTGCTTACAATCTTATGAGAGACCCTAAGCCAGACCACCTGGCTGAATTACTCCCAAATTTCTTACCCACAGAAATTGTGAGATAATAAATGCATATTATTTTTAGCCACTGAGTTTGGGGTGATTTGAAACACAGCAAGATATAACTAATATAACTGGAATGAATTTTTTTTTCTTGTCTGAATCTTCTTCTTTTGGACTGAAAGCTCCTGGAGGACAGGCCCTGCATGCTGCTTAGGTTACCTTTCCAGTGCTAAATGTACAATTTGGCATGTATTATAGGCTCAAAAAATTGTGCTAATGTATAAGGTGAAAGAATCATATATCATCCAATACTTCAATTTAGACAGCAAACCCTTCCTCTTCTTCCCAAGCAACTCTTTGCAAGACTTTTATGTATTCATGAGGATTTATTCATTTATTCATGGTACAAGGAACAGGGTTTTCTTAATGCCAGTATTTTATTTTTCCTGTAGTAGTGAGAATGATAATTTAAAAATATTATTCTAGCTGCTGGAAAACTTTTGGTGTTTTTTTTAATTGCACTTAGAATAAGATTTAACTTTCTTCCTGTAGACTACAAAACTCTCCATGACCTAGCTTCTCTCTCCCTTTCTGACCTTACCTTTTACTACTCTCCCAAGACTCTAGTCTTCTTTTTCCTCAAAGATACCAAGCGATTTCCTCTTCAAAGCCTTTATACTCATTATTTCCTTTGCCTGAAGTTTTCCATTGCAAGGATGATATGTTTTACATAAATCAAATTTATAGATTGTCAATTCTTCACAAGAGGCTCATCTAAGTTTCCCCTTTACTTCGCTAGTTATAACATCCCCAAAACCCTGATGTAATTTATTCCTCTTTATCAGAAATTACTCTCTTTATTTGTTCGTTTGTTTGTTTTCCCTATCGTCTCTTAACTAGAAGTTAACCCAGTGAAGAGAGAAACGTTTACTCTCCAGCCGACCACTGTGTCTCTTGACACATAGTAAGCACTACACAAGAATCATTTTCTGGAAAAATGAATACATGAAAGGGTGATGAACGAATGAAAGAGAAGGAGTACATGGGAGAGACAGACAGGTGCCAGGGATGTCCAGGATCATGTTTCCTCTCTATATGTTCTTTTTACTTTATTGGAGATGTTATTAAGAGAGATGTCAGAATTAAAAGAGGAAATTTACATTTGACATACCTTGTGAGACTTGGCTCAAGCAGAGTTGCATCATGGCACAGGTGGAACGGTGTGATAAGAGGCATGGAAGGCCATTACCTCCTTCACAGGATTTCAGCATGGCTCTGCAGCTTCAAAGAAGGCAGTTTTGGAAACATCAGACACAGCTCCTTTGGAAAGAATATCTGTCACCCGAGGATGGGCTTAGCCTATGGAAGCAACAATAAGTGTCTTCAGAGCCCATCAGTGGCAGTAGAATTAATGAAAGCAACATCAGGAAAAGTTGAATAAAGCAGACCCTTCATGGTAAGTCTGGTTGGTAAATTGCCTGTGAACACATGTAGAACAATCACTGAAGGAACCCCAGTTACATTTGGTCAGGGTGTGGGGAGGGGAACGTTCTCAGGAAAGAAATTTGAGGTCCTGTTTTAGGAAAAAAAATAAAGACCAGAAACATGTTTTCAAGTTTTATTCATACTCTGACAAAATTGGAAACTACTATTTCCATAGAACAGGAAGAAGAGTGATGAATTTCAAGTCAAAATACCTGAAGTTTAGAAGTAACTCCTCCATAGTCCAGGTGTGTCACTAGGGGAAATTCACAGTCTTTGTACTTTCTGTTTCCTCATCTAAAATATAAGAATAATAATATCTACATCTACTGAAGGGTGTTGTGAGGATCAAATGAGATAAAATTTGAAAATACACATGACATTTTTGTAAAATATAAAGTGCCATACATTATTAGTTATTTATGACTGTCACATTTGGAATAGTCTGCCTAGCTTATAAAGATACCTTTTGACTCTTCAGTGCTTCTCTTATTTACAAGCTTGGCAACCTCAGGAGCCACATTTGTTCTCAATCCTACCCCCTTGCCCAAAGTTATTGGACTAGAACTGGACGTTTGACCTAAGCTCAAACAATCAGACTTTTTCCAGGCATTTTAGAATTGGATGAAAAGAGGAGTTCGGTCTAAGCTGGTTTGTTGAATGACAAAGCCTAAGCCCAGGAGCTGTAGGATGTAGTCATAAATCCACATATTTGCTGGCAGGCAAAGAAATACAGTCAAAAGAGAGAAAATGATTAAGCAGATTTTCAGAGAAGATGCTCAGATTCAGACATAGGATATTTTTGTGTCTTAATTAGCAATGTTCCTTTCTTTCTGACGTTAAAGTTGGTTCCTCTTCTATTGCAATGAAAGCGTCCTAATACTTTATTATTTTAGATGCATACGCACACATACACACACACATACATAGAGATGGTTAGCTCTACTACTGAGTGATGGTGCTGGTTAAAGAAAAGATGTTCACTGCAACCTTCAATACATGGAGCTTGTTTTACAAGTATGTGGTGCACCTGTTTTGTTGAATTGCAGATATTAATATCTGTATGATAATTTAAAGTTTGTCAAAAGAAAAATAATATGAAGCAAGGTGATAACTATACTAACACCAATAACAGTAATGCAATATTTCACAAAAGTCAGAAAGGTTTAAACACTCCACACATGGCCCATGTGAAATGTTCAGCGGTAGAGTATTAGAACATGGGACATCATAGCTGGCTTGCTTGGCTGTAACTTGCTTGGCTGTGAGTCATATGATTTAGACAGTACTTTCATATGATAATAGCAGAAGCCATTGCTCTTCTGTTTGCACTCCTCTTACTTTTCTTATTTAAATGAATTCCATCTGTTTGGAAAGATTTTTTTCACAGTATCCACATTACTAATCAGACAAAAGAAATCTTCCAGTAAAAGAATATAATAACGTTCACTCTCATTATTTTGTCCAGTCATCTTCGGGACGGCTTGCAAATGTCCGTACTGATCTTTGACTACTATGAAAACCTTCAAGCAGACTGTTGTTTACATATTTCAAAAATCCATGTGTTAATGAATTTCTAGGAACACATGCTACCAATGCTATATATAATTCCCATCTTGTTCCACATGATCCTACTGCACAATTAATGACCATGAACTAAAGCTTGCTATCTTGGAATGCCTATTACTTTAGTAACAGTAATTTAAAAATCAATAATATTTTCTAAAACGAAGTAATACATACTTATTATATCTCCAAATATGGACACATTTTTTGCACAGTCTGACAATCGGAGAGAATACCTGGAATTGAGACTACATAGAAGAATCTATGGTGACAGCATGTAGGTAAAATTGATCTTTATGATTCTTAGGGTCAGTGTGAACATGCATGTATATTATACCTATATGTATATGAATATAGACAGACTCTCTTAGTCCATTTGAGCCTCTATAACAAAATGACTTAGATTGAGTAATTTAAAACAATAGAAATTCCTTGCTCACAGTTCTGAAGTCTAAAAGGTCCAAGATGAAGGCTCCTGTAGATTCATTGTGTGGTGACGGCTCACTCACTGATTCATAAATTCTTCCTGCAGCCTCACATTGTGGAAAGGAAAAAGGAGCCAACATAAACATTCAGATTATAGCATAGATCTTTTATAAGGAGCCTACAAAGTCAGTTGTTCCCAAATTATTTTTTAGTAACACTTATTACCTTCCAGATCCTATTTTTATTAAGATCTTCTTTGATAAAAAATGTTTGCACACCTGAGTAGGCTTAGCCTAGCTCGCTGATGCCTAAACTGAGAAATCAAGTACCTATTACAACTTCACTAATGAGTATGGAGGTGAGTATACATGTTTAAGAATTATGAATTATACAATTTTATATAATAAATAAAAGTATGTAATTAGGTGAGCATTCTTTTCAAGTTTGCTTTAATGAATGATTAATACTGCTGTTAATAAGCCACATTCATTGTCACACATAAATATGTTAACATACTTTAAAACGTCCTCTCTGAAAGTTGAGGTTTCTATAGAAATGGTTATATTCATTTTAAAAATGATATCCTTGGTTATATTATGCAAAGGCAGGTGGCCCAGTCTAGGCTCCCCCCTCCAAAAAAATCACAGAAAATCTTGAGTCTGGTATTACCCATAATACTCTGGCTCTATTTCCGTCATTTTACATAACATGTTTTATTTTTCAGTTTGTATGTCCTTTTTTCTCAGTAGAATGAAAGCCTCTTTAAGTTAGGAATGTATCTTATCCTTTTGATCACGAGTGCATAGCAGAGTGACTTGCATGTCATATCTATAATGATAATCATTTGTTGGTTGAATGAATGAATGAATCTATGTATTTGGCTTTCACTGACAATTTTAGTGGATTTCCATGGTGAAGTAAAGAATTATTTACACACTAAAGGACTCAGAATGTTAAGATTCTGCCCGACAATGAAGCCACATAATGAATCCTTTGAAATAGCTTTCAATGTACATTCTTTAATATTTCCCCTTAAATAATTGTTTCTCTATCCAGGCATGTTTATCAGCCTAGAAAATATAAAAGCTAGTCCCATGAGGAATCCTAAGGGAACTTAGTTAGAAACTTTGAAGTAAAAGAAATTTTGGAACTTGAAGCAAGACTTCTTGGCCATTCAGTGCTCTCAGAATTTTCATACAAAGAGCCCTTACAGCTTTCTCAGATCACATTTTCTCCTGAGGTTTAATGACAGTAGTATTTTATTGGGCAACAATATCGAAAAGTTGATTCTTAAGTGATCCTATACAAGAAGGCTTATGTTGTCTCTTTTTGTTGTTCAAGGGGCCAGGGATCACAGCGCAATTAAAAAACTTTGTTTTCAGCAGTTGTTGCTTTTGCAAGAATGGGCTTAATTTTCCTCCAAAAACACCTACCTTTTAAAATACCCTTAAGGGTAACCATTAGTCGTTTCCTACAACAACTTTGCACAACCACTTTTTTAAGGGTTTTTTTTTTCTTTGTTTTCTAAGTATCTGGAGTTAGAAAAGATTGGTTCAATGTGAAGGAACCACAAATCTAGCAATTGTTTAATTCTCAAGCACCTGTATCCACCACTAATTGTGCCTATGGAGTGATAATTTTTTTATCGGATCTGATGACTTGGCATCACCATCAGCACAAATAGTGATCAGTTAGGGCAAATGACTATGTGCTGAAGCTGTTCACTCAAATCTCTTTCCACATGCAGCATCCATTTCCTCATAGACTTGATAACATCCCAGATGACTGCATTATTGCCACACTCTGTCCCTGTAACTAAGAGATAGAAGTTTCCAAATCTTTACCTTGAAATTTCATGTTTTCATTTGACATTTGGAAAAAGTGATTAGTGTGTTCAGGGTCAAGTTGGATTCTCCAGGTCATTTTATATGTTCACAAACACAGCCTCTGGGTTTCAGCCAGCATCGCTCCACAAGATGACCCAGGTGTCTTTATTGTAGGTTCCTTGGGGATTTTGCCTTTGTAGCTCTCTGAGAGCACTTATCTGCTAGCGGTGAATAAGATAGCAGATCTCCTCAATTCCTCCCTGCCCTTTTAAGGCAGCTAATGGGATCAGAGCTGCTCTGTGTTTTTATCTACCCTTCTAAGGTATCACCTGAGATAAGACATCAGGGTTTTCCCCAAAGCAAACCAAAAAGAAACACAAAGAAACACTCAAGGATGAGAAGCCAAGCTGGGACAGGGTAACTTGTGCCTGTAGCTTACCTGTTAATGAACCAGAGCTGAGATCCAATCATATGTCATGAGGAAGAGCAGGAAGCAAATAAATTCTAGTCACTTCAAATTAGCTCACTCAACAGGCCAGAAGTAAGTCAATTCTTAAGAATTTAATTCAGTCAATTCACACTCAAACGAGGAGAGGCAGAAACAAATGGTGTATGCTTTGTAAAATTGTTAACCTTACCCAAGCTCATAAGAGTGAATTAAATTTTTTAGTCTTCCCTCAATTCTTCAGTAGTGTATAGATACACATTTTTCAAATGGAAGTTTAGTGTCTTACTCTATGACCAGTCTCAGGTTGACCACAACTTACTTGGATAATTTACTTAAGCACTTTGTGCCACAGTTCTCTTATCTGTAAAATGGGGGTACTAATAATAGCAGTCTTTATGAGGGTTAATAGTAATGGTACATTTAATGCATTTGCTAAGTACTTGATTGACAGGAGCTATCACTATGATTTCTGAATATTCATACTTGAGACAACAATAGATAGGAATTTTAACACATTTCATCATTCTTTGGAGAGTCTGGTCTTCAATCAAGGATGGGAGTTCTTCCATGCTTAGAACACAGAAATAAATTTTGATGGATTAATGTCAGCATCTACCTATGTAACATTTATTTTCTCTACTATATTAGAACTAGATGCTTATTAGAATTTTATAATTTTTTTTCCTGTTTTTCTTTTATATAATCAATACTGGTATTTTACCCACTTAATAAAGAAAAAAAAAATGTTGATCCTCGCATTTCTGCATTTTGGTAATTCCCCCGGCACTGTGCCTCTGATTTCCCTTCTGCAAAGTGCCATCTGTGTGCAGAGGATCTTTTGTCGGCTCCTTCTGTGATTCACTGTGACTCTTTATTATTGCAACCAGGATGGCCTTTTTTTCTCTCTCTCCTAATAAGGAACAGAACCAACACGACTGGGATCACTTTGAATGCTGGCATTTCTTCTGAATATAGTTCCAACTAGATTGTATTTTTATGCTGTGGGTGGAAATGCCAGATAAGAAGAAACAGATGAAGACAGATGAAAGGGTGAGATGGAATGGGGAGGTCAGTTATTTGGATTTCCTTAGGTGGGGCATTTGTTGTAGAAATGGCAACCAGCTCTTCTAAAAAATACGTTTGGAGTTCAGTACCATTAACAATAGATAAAGAAAGGAGGCAAGTAGCTACGTGGTGTTAATCTCACCCCTCACAAATAATGGCACCAGTGACATTTGACCATGTGACAGATGAGTGAGTGGAGAGCCCTGGGACTGTGATAGTGACAGTTTTCTTTTTCTATCCTTGTAAATTATTCAGCATTGGCACAGCACTGGGAAAACACAAACCTGAGAAAGGGTAGGAGAGAAAAGGAATTCTATTGCAAATGAGAATGGCTGCTGACAAGTCCATTAAAAAACAACCACCCAACATTCAAGCTGTGTCTGCTGCCTTCAAAATGTCCTTCAAAGGTTCGGTTCACTAACCTCTTTAAGACATATAAGAAGGTGGCAGAGAAGAGAGGAGAGCCCCTGTTAAAAGCATCCTATATTGGTCTCTGTTTCTGAGTGTGTCAGTGTCATTATCAAAGATCGGATGGTACTTCTCATAAGATCACCCGAGTTGCTAAAGCCCACTGTCCCAGCCACCATTTCCATCCCAGTAATTACGTTCTGCTGACTCATATGCTTCCTATTGTTTTGATTAGATGTGATTGCCTTCCATCCCCTTCCATCTTCTGTGTTAGGACTGCTACCCCGGTAGAGGTTGTTTTTCTGAATGTGGTTATGAAATTTCACAGATAAGTTATAAAAATGCCATGGCTCACTTTGAAAAAATTGGAATACACTATTGGTTTCCAACGAGCTTTATTATTATTTTTCTCTGCTTGGAAGGGAGACAAGGCAGTCTTTCCCTCTAAATACTCTCAGCCGAAATGGGAACCCAGTGAGATCTCTTGGAATGAGGCTGTGAACAAGGATTCTGACGGGTGAGCCAAACCAGTTTGCACTGCCCCAACCTTCTCTCCCACTAACATCTGCAGTGCAGCTGGAAGCCTGAGAAACTGATGTTTTTACATTGATTGTCCAGCAAGGGGGGCTAGAAACTACAATTCCATTTCTGTTGGAGGCGATTCCACTCTGGTATATCCTGCTAGAGAAAAATCATTGGTAACATCTTGAATTTCTATAATAGATTTTATGTGACATTTTCAAAATATTTTACATTAATGTATGAAGCTTCCCTTGGTAAGGTATAATAAGTGAGTGCTTCATCTCCATTTTCTGGAAGGGTAAAATGATACAACAGCAGGCTCGGTGAGGAATAAATCTGCTGCAGTGTCATGTATGGCCCCCAGATGTTCTCTCCTCGGCCCCCCCTCCCCAGTGCTCTAACATTTTTCGCCCACAGTTTTCTCTTCATAACAATGGTATGATTTTGAAAGCATGTCCTTTATCAGCCCTTTCCTGCCAGGAAATAACACTAGATGGTAGTGGGAACATCACAGAATGTTGCGTGGTTTCATTTATGCAGTTGTGTTGATTAAATGGTAGCACGTCCACCCTTCCTGGGTGACCCACATCTTATTTTAGGCTACCGTGACTTTCTTCAGTTCTACTGCAGCTGAGCATCCCTAGTCTGATATACTATGGGCCTGAAACGTCAATCTCCTGAGGTCTCAATCTTTTACATTCTATTTTGCGATACCTACCTCCCATTCACTCTCTGCTCACCCACGCATCCCCATGCACCCCAGTTTTGCCCCTGAACAAATGAAAGATGTTTCAATTAGATCTCATTTAAAACTTTATTTATTTATGAGATGGAGTCTTGCTCTGTCACCCGGGCTGGAGTGCGGTGGCACGATCTCGGCTCATTGCAACCTCCGCTGCCCGGGTTCAAGTGATTCTCCTGCCTCAGACTCCTGAGTAGCTGGGATTACAGGCACATGCCACCACACCTGGCTAATTTTTGTATTTTTAGTCAAATGAGGGTTCAGCATCTTGGCCAGGCTGGTCTTGAACTCCTAACCTCATAATCCACCTGTCTCGGTCTCCCAAAGTGCTGGGATTACTGGTGTGAGCCACTGTGTCTGGCCCAAAACGTAATTATTTTTGTTATTAGTAATAGTTAAGCAGTAGGATACTAAAATCCGTTTTCTGACAAGCTAGGCCTGCCCAAAGAAAGCTACTGGACCAAGTAACCAGGAGATAGAGACAATGCACCCTGGAACCTTAAGCTAAATGCCTGTGACCACTATTTCAGTCCTTTAAGGGAGGCATTTTCTTGAGGTTTAAGTAGGATTATACCAGATAATTTCCACCAAATATTAATCCTATGATATTTATCCTCTGAATTTGGATTTCTTTTAGGATCCTGTATGGTTATGATTTGTTCAGCTCACCCGTTAGTGAGCCTGGAAGATGGATCATGTTAATAGGGGAAGTGCGTCTGCTTTTTGCAGCAGACCAGGCAAGACTTAGCAATATCCATAGCAAGTGAAGATCTAGTCATTGCATTGTCAGAAATCAGAAGCTTCGTTCACCAAAGGTTTTTGACTCAGTCAAAAATTAAATGCTCAAAATTGTTATTAATGGTTAATTGCAATTTTTGTCTGAAAATTTTGAGACAGCAGCTTTCACAGGCTAGGTTTTAAACTGGATGTGGTTATGTAAGAAGTCTGATCATTACTTTTTGCTGGGTAAAGATCAGAACACAAAAGGAAGATGTCTGAATGGGGCCCTAATTAGGCCTTCATTGTACTCTTTGCTATCTGAGTAGGGCAAGGAGGGCTCCAGTGTTGGACAGGAAAGAGCCAGACACAGGACTACCCTCATGCACTTACACAATGGAAAGTATCTTTCACAGTCCCTCTGTCAGCAAAGATGAAGAAAGGTCCATCTCTCTTCTTTTGCTACCCAGAATTCTTCAGGTCATACCAATGTGGGTTAAAATTAGGGCCACTTTAACAGTAACAAATGACTGCTGGTAGAGGCCTCCAGCCTCTGATACTCCCTGAATGACTCCTAGGCTTCCCTCTGCAAATAGATTTCATCAGGTGCCCTCTGGAGTGTTTCATGGAGAAGAATATCCTCTTCACAAGTCCTTCATACCTGCCAATACACCTTAGACTACTGCTGCTCCATTCAACTATTCAACAAATACCTGCCAAATACCTACTCGGTGTCAGACATTGAGCTAAACTTGTGAAACCGCTTTGTGACTATGATATGGGGTTAATCTAGATTCCTTGCTATACTTTGAAATCACAGTTGTTATTTATTTATTTATTTTTACCTTGGAAATGCCTAGTGTTTCAGAAAATGGAAAATTTCAATTGATTGGCATACAAGTACTAGACTATTATGCTGAGGGTGGCTATGCACATAGATAGAAATAATTAGGCCACAAGGCAGTTTTCTGTTTCCTGCCTACTCTTCCTCTTGTCAATTGACAAAACAATTGCAGATGAGATGATGCATTAGTTTCATTGAGGGCAAAATAATGCTCTATTTGTCCAGTCAAAAGTGAGGAAAAGAAAGTGTCTAAAGAATATCCATCGTGTAACTTCTTGGTAAAGAAAAAAAGGAGGTGTGATCTTCTCATTTGACAGGACACATAATGACTCTGTCATTTAGCCTCATAAACTGGTGAGCTGCCTTTGAATTTTTATTACTTGTTGCTGAATTAATTGAATTTTAAAAAAATTTCTACAACTTTGCAAACATTATTGACTATTTCCTAAGATGAATGCCAAACTCCTCAAATGGATGTCAGACCCAGTGTCCCTGAGAACCCTCACCGTCATCCCTCCTCATGACTGCAAATCATGAAGGAACTTAGTTTCTGGGGAGGGTGACCAAAAAATATTCCACAAATTAATTTCAGAAAAATACATTTCCCTGCCTTGTAAATGGGGGAACACAGTTTCATAGGCATACAGATCTAAAATGAGCTTCATTTTTCATTTTAGATTATATCTGTGTGAAGGAAAAACAGTTATTCAAGGTGATGCATGGCAATGGATCTTAAAGAGAAAAATAGACTCGAGGCCTTATCAAAGCTGCAGAAATTAACTGCAGAGAGAGCTCATATCCGATCTGCTTGAGCAGGTGTGAGGTTGCTATCAGCTTTATATTTTTATGAGGCTGGAGAAGTAGGTTACTGTTCTTTCGCTGAATGAGTGGTGTCTCTCATCAGAGGTTGTGTCCAAGAGATGACAAAGTGTAGTGGAAATCATGTTTCTGCTCTCTTATATTGTGTAGGGCAGAGACTGTTTGGTAGAAAAGAAGAATTGTGGGGGCTGTGTGCATGTAAGAGAGAGACACACACACAGAGAGAGACAGAAAGAGAGACAAAGAGAGATCGTGTGTAAATTGTATTATTGGTAATTTTGTCATGATTTTTTGTTTATTCAGGATATATTTTCTGAATGACTTTTATAGCCCATATGGCACCCTAATGTAACCCAAAGTTACTTTTTAAAAATTTAGCTTAAAGATATGTTTTGAATGATATTTGATAACCAAGATTAATGGACCTTTAAAAAAAATTTTTTTTTGAGACAGGATCTAGTGCTGTTACCCAAGCTGGAGTGCAATGGTGCAATCATGGCTCACTGTAGCCTTGACCTCCTGGGCTCAAGTGATTCTTCAGCTTTGGCCTTTAAGGCATGTGCCACCCATCCCTAGCGAATTTTTTTTTTTTTTTGGAGAGACGAAGTCTTACTATTTTGTCTAGGCTGATCTCAAATCCCTGAGCTCAAGCAACCCTGCTGCCTGGGCCTCCCAAAGGCTGGGATCATAGGCATGAGCCACTGAGCCAAGCCTGACTGGACCACTTTGTTTTGCACTTGGGTCCCTATGCTGTGTAGAATTTGGGACTTAACTGCATCCTTCAGTTACCAGGTCTTTGGGGAGTAATGGACTTAGCACTTCTCAGAGGTGGCTGAGAGCCTGAGAGGATGCTGAGTGGTGGAAGATCTAGATGCTGTCCAGGATTGTCTTAGATACTAAAGACCAAGGGGCACTGCAAAGTCTGCTAACAGGAAAAGGTCTTAGCTGTGGAGGACTTTGGAAAAAGTGGATGTTTTCACTGCCAGGAGGGTATTATCTAGGAATTATTATCAGTTAAAGTGCCAACTGCCTCAACACCACCATTTCAGAGACCAGACAGGAAGCTTCCACTTACTACAGCTCATATAGTGTCTGCCTGGAACTAGGTCTCTGCACTTATGTGCCATGCCAATAGGTCACCCTTGATCTGCTGGTACTGATACTTGTTTTTGTTGTATTCTTTTGAGAAGCAAGAGTGATAATTTCCTACCAGAAAATTTATAGACTTGGACTCAGATTTTAAGTTTATTTCCCCAAAATTACAAAGACCCAGACATCTGATACCCATTTGGAAGTATACAGCCAAGAAAACCTGAATTCAGAGTTATACAAGAAATGTATTTTTTGTATGATATTTTTGAGTCTAGTACATGTGTGTCAAATCAATCTTTTAAATGCTACAGTCCCCACACCTGTAGATCGGTTGAAACCTCTGGACCTTGCCCTTTTCATGTGGGGATTCATGGAGTCCAAATTCACTCTTGGCTTCTCCACTCCTCTTCACACCCTTGCCTAAGTCAGAGTGAATGCTATGATCCAAGTTTGATACTTTGGCTTTTTCACAAAATCCAGCCTCATTTGGCACACTCAGTTGACTGGAGCCTCCCTTAGTAACTGGCTTAGGTGTCCTGGTCCTCCTAGGACTGAGGCCTTCTGTTCTCAACCTACACTTTCTCTTCTGCCCTTCAGTTCTGTGTTTATGCATTCATCCATTCTCATGCTTCTGATAAAGACATACCCAAGAATGGGTAATTTAAAAAGGAAAGAGGTTTAATTAACTCATAGTTCCACAGGGCTGAGGAGGCCTCAGGAAACTTATAATCATGGTGGATGAGGAAGCAAACATGCCTTCTTCACATGGTGGCAGCAAGGAGAAATGAGCAAAAAAGGGAACGGTTCCTTATAAAACCATCAGATCTTGTGAGAACTCACTCATGATAACAGCATCATGGGGGTAACCACCCCCATGATTCAGTTGCCTCCCACTGGGCTCCTCCCACAACACCTAGGGATTATGGAACTGGAATTCAAGATGAAATTTGGGTGGGGACACAGCCAAACCATAACAGTTTCTAAAGTCTATTATGAATTTGGGAATATTGAATATTTGTAGTTTCCCTTTTGATGAGTTCTACCCAGTTTCAGAGACACCTCGCATGATGAACACAGATAACCTACTTTGCAATATGTCTAATTAAAGTTCTTAGAGTTGCCATTTGTGGATTTGTCCCTACAATCCCAGCCAGCTAACATGTCATCTTCTTTCTTTTGAAAATGGTAACCTCAGTTTATTTTGGGAGACCACTTCATTTCTGTGTGGCTTTGGGTAATGTTGATACCACAACTACCTCAACATTGGACATGTGACCCAATACAATTAACACATTCAATTTCCTGGCCAAAATGATTGGTTCAGATTTGGGAATATGACCAAATTTAGTCCAATAAGAAAAAAGAGTTGGTATTTTTGTTCAAATTATTGCTCGGGTGTCTGAGGGAGCACTCTCTTCTTCACTTAGCTAACACAGAGGAATGTAGGTCAAAGAGACATAGTAATTGTGAATCCTTGGTGACACTGGCCAAGTTCTGTTATCTCAACCATGACTGAATTATGCTACCTCCATTCTTTCTAGTTATATTTGCCAATAAGCTATTTTTGTCCTTGTCAATTTGAGTTGAGTTTTTGGATACCTAAAAACTATTGACTATTTCAGGTCTCTTTTCCTCATGACTGAAGACTGGTGAGAGTCTCTTCTTATTGCTGTTTTGCTGTGCTTGGACTTACTATTCAATCACATCAAAGCTACAGATAGGAGGATAGAAATATAAGCCACAGGCTGGTTACAACCATTGCAGGATGAATTATCCCAGGGACTAAAGTGCCAGACAGTCTGCTAGAGTCAAACTAAACAGAGATTTTTTTTTTCTTTTGTATGTTGAAAAAGCAGAACCATTCCTTATCCCGCTTCCACTTCCCATAAATGACATGTCTGGAGTAATGGACAGGGGATGGCAGAAAGTATGAGACACAGGCCTGCTCTCCCAATTAGACTGTAAAAGCTCCTTAAGAAAAAGTGCTTTATCTAGTTTCCTATCGTATCCCCAGAAACTAGACTAGTACCTGGCACAGGGCAGATGTTCAGCAGTGCTGGCAGGATGAACAAGCAGAAAATGCTTATGATAGTGGTGCCTATGTATATAAATGGCTCCACCCTTTGGTCTCTTCATCTGGGCAGTCTTACTACCCTAAAAGTTGTCCCAAGACTTGTGTGGTATTTGTGAGATATGCCTCTCAGTCCCAATTACAACCACAAGCAAGTTCACAGGGGCCAGAACAGCAAGAATGTAACAAAGTTCAGAATGTACAGAAATGAACTTTCTAAGTTTCCCTTATTCATAGGATCCTGGAGTGCTGTTGATCTGGGAGGCACTTTCTCTCCTTGTGTCAAAAATTGAAATTAAGAACAATTATCAGAGGCCCAGCCTGGAGCTAAATGATGTTTAACTCTCAGTTGTCTAAGTGGCAATGGGTTCTAAGGGCTTCTTTCTTTCAGGACCTTGGAACACTCAGATAATGGTACTTGTTCCAAATTTATCCAGCTGCAGGCCATGGGGGCTTAGCATAAGGGAGGAAAGATGAAGACTGCTTATATTTTGTGGAACAGAGAAGCTCAAATCTTCTGCAAGAGGGATTATTGTGCAGGCCAAAGAAGTGTGAGATGAAGTGCAGAAAGGCTGTAGCTGGGACTCGGCTTCCAGCTGGAGCTGTGGCTGGCTCCTCGGTGATCATGCTTTCATGGCAGATCATCCATTAACTTTGTCAAGCCAATCACGATGCTCCCTGGGTTATCCATACTGATAGTGGGGCAGAATTAATTAGGCGAACACATTCTCCAGGCATCCCAGAGACCACAGACCCTGTAGGGTCTATTAGCTCCTTCTTATCCCAGTCACTCTCTCCAGTCCGGATGGTTATATTTAAATAAAGGAGAACAGAGATGAGAGCACATGTAGCTGAGTTGTGCCGGGGCTAGGGCTGGGCCCAGAACTGCTGGGGCAGGACCCGGGTGTTCAACAAGAAGTCTTTCTTGTTGAGGGGTCAGATGGAGTGAAAAACCAGCTTGAGTTGTTCAGGAAAGATGTACTGGGCCTTTTTGTGATTGGAGGTCAAGTTAAATGAAAGCAAAGTCTTCCCTCTCAGTTCTCTCTCCTCCTCCTGTGTCCTGGCAGCTAGACTCTAGCTAGGGAAAACTTCGGATTATTAGCAACAACCTAAACAATGGCATTCCTCCAAATCATGATAAAACTCTAGGGAATCTTCAAAATGTGCATCTTTTCCAGGATTTGAGTTGTTCCCAGGGCTGGACAAAAGGGCATGAACAGAACAGCTTTGTTTTCTCTGACTTATAGAAACCTCTCTTGAAAATCAGGGCTGTCATGGGAGTTTTGCTGAGGCCACACTACCCAGATGCATGAATGTTTGGGATGGTGCAGAGGCCGTGCTGGCTCTGCTTAGCATACAGCTGAGACAGGTTCTAAACCCACTGTGTGATGTGAAGAAGAGAGGCAGGCAGGGGCTGGAATTCCCTGCTCTTGGCAACTCAGTTGCCACTGTGCTACTTGTTGTAGGATTTAAGACATTCGTAAGGAAGAAAGAAAAATAATGTCATTTAAAGTCCAGATAGAATCTAAAAATCAAAGAGAGAGAGAGGGAATACTTTTTTAAATGGTTCTAGAAAACTCCAGTGCCATGGCTGAAATTTTTTGGATATACTAGTTTTCTCACATAAACAAATAAGCAAAAGGGTAAAGGTCAATGAGGGCATTGAACTGCATTCCTCAAACCACCTGGATTCTCCACAGAAATTTTGTGTTACAAACAATTATTTCTGTGGCTGTCATGAGACATGGAATTATCTGGCTTCTCTGAGTCCTGTTTCTTAATCTTTTCTCTGAATTCTTCTTCTGTCTCATCAGGTTTTAGCCATTGATCTCTGTTCTCCTCCTATTAAGACTCTTTCCCTGATGAACATATTTATTCATTCATATTTAACTATTTATACCATTGGTAATTGGCTTTATTTCTGGTTCTGATCTTGTTCTCAAATTATTTCCTTTTCTTTCTCCAGTTGCTGTCATCACAAATTGAATGTGTTTATAATAAACTTAATATTTGTTTCATCCCAGCCCTGGCTTCTATTCTGATTTCTGTTAATGCTATCATAATATTTCCAGGTACTCAGGCTCTAAACAAACAAACAAATAAACAAATTGACTTAGTTCTTTATCTCCTATTGTCAGTCATTGTTTTCTATTAGCTCTTTTTATCTTTTCTTTTTCTCTTTCTTCTCATTTCTACTGCTACTCCACAATTCATCTGACAATTGAGTTGTTAAGTTTGAACCATATACAATTGCTATTGTTTTATGTCAAACATGGCCAAATAGTGGCAATTTCAAATGGTTCATTCTAATACAGTAGCAGCTCAGAGCTGCCTCTCTGGATTTAGGGGAAATAAATGAAGTTTAGATCCTCATTCCTTTAGGAAATGGCTCAACCTTGTCTTAACTCTCAACATTTGAAGCATTTTCTGCTGCTCAGAGTGCATCGAAGAATCTTGGCTTTCCAGTTGTACCTAAACAGTTAATTCAGGCATTCCTGTGGCCATGTATCTTACCATTCTCCTAACAGCTCCACTCCCAAATTTGGGGCAAGAGGCTCTGGGAATATATTTCCATGACACTACTTCAATTCTCTTTGGGAGTAGCAATGGAATAAATTTTTAATCAGTCAACCAGGGCTTTAATGCCTGTACTTTGCTTACTTGCTTCTGCCAAAAAGAAAAGATTTTGCAAGGAGGGCATATGACTCCATTTGTTTTGCCCTCTGCTCTGACACAGTCAGCTGGCCTTCAGGGCACAGCTTAAGGCCCATCTGTTCAATCAAGCTTTCGCCTGATTGACATGGGAGAATCATCCAGGTGAGGGGGTCCCTTAGATTATTATCTTCTTCCCTTTGTACATGCAACCAGAGACCTCTGGTGCTGCAGCCTCCTCCAAGTGACCTAAATGAACGAATGCATAAACAATGTTTTCCATACCAATTACATCCGTTCCAAAAACTTCCTCCTCAAATCCTTGGTGGAACAAATCAGCATATAAATATATACGTAAATAATAAATTTAAAATATTTCAAATGATAGCTTTAAAAAATTCTTCTTGCTTTAAAAGCAAAGTTTTTCATATTTAAGACAAGCTCTCCTATTCTCATTTCAGTTGAAAAGATGAGGATGAAGTATTTTTCAGAAAACATTACTGTTTGCCTAAGCATTTTAAAGTTTTTATTATTCAAACAGTAGAGAGTCTAGTGTAATAAACTTCCATTTACCTGTCATTCAGTTTTTACAATTCTCAACACTTTGCCAATCACATTTTGTCTCTCTCCCCTGATATATTTTCTTGTAATATTTTAAAATATATTTGTCAATTTTATTTGAAAATATTTCAGTATGCATATCTAACTGATAAAGGCATTTAAAAACTATAACCACCCTATCACTTCCATGCCTCAAAGCTTAATAGTAATTATTTATTCATTTAAATGCCCAGTCTACATTCAAATTTCCCTGATTATCTCAAAGTTCCTCCTACTGTAAATAATTATGTCTCTAAAGCCCTATTATTTGTTAACAGTGCCCCTTCTTGCCCGCTGTTTCTATGACATGAAGTCACCATTTGTCCATCAGCATTTTCCACTCTTAATTTAACTAATGACTTTGTATAACAGTGCTTAAACTTAGTATTCCACCACCCCTGTCTTCTGTAAATGGGTAGCCAGATCTAGAGACTTTTTTCAAATTCAGGTTCAATATTTCAAGGAAGAATATTTAGTAGGTGATCCTGCGGATCGCCTACTTCCTCATCTCAGGAGGCATATCATATCTGACAGTCCTACTTAAGGTTACTAAGATTAATCAGAGGAAACGTCAAGACCTCTATGTCAGACATGCAAAGAAAGCCTGAAGGGTAGTACGCACCCACCCATTCAACAGATATTTCCAGAAAACAAACTTCAAAGTCTGTGCTGAGTACTCGAGGACAATTGAGAAGTGGAAGTTTCACATAGGGCATTTGCCTTTAAGAGATTTATATCCCCATGAGAGAGGTAGTGAGATAGGAGACCAGCAAGAGACATGAACAAGTGATGTAAGCTTTAGAAACAGTACAAACAAGGTACAGCAATGACTAATAGCCAGAAGACTTTTACAGATGCTCTTTGGCGTAGGAATACAAACACGGGAGAAAGGATGCGATGAGGCGTGTTCCCTGAGGAAGTGGGCTGTAAGCTAGATTTGAAGGATCAGGAGGATTTACCAGGTAATGATAGCGAGATGTGGGCACATAAAATGGCCGAGTGAAAGACCAGCCAGAGAAAAGCACACAGGGGGCTCTGTACTAAAGTGTGTAAAGCACACCCTTTAGTACAGTTTGTTCCATTAGCCCTGCTTCCTCATTATCTCTGTACTTGAATAAGTACCTGTGTGAAAAGGCACTCAGCAGGTAACAGTCATGACTGTAGCTGTCTGAATCAAGCGCGCGTTGTGTCAGGGTCAAATGCTTTGGCGGATGGGCTGAGGGGTGACCTCATTTAGGGCAGCGGTTTTCAAAGTTAGTAAACTTGTTAAAAGTGGAGACTGCAAGCCTGACATTGAGAGATTCCGGTGTCCTTGGTGGGACCCAGGAATTTGCACTTTTTAAAAGCACTCTAAGGGAGGCAGATGCAGGAAGTCCAAGAACTACATTTTTGTGAAACGCAATCTACCGGAATGTGCTGGGTAACAGCAGACAGTCTGCTTCCGGGGATCAAGGGAATTTTCTGAGCCTGCTCTATTAGTGATGATGATACTGAACATTCATATGCCAGGAGCCGTGCTAAGCTTTTCACAGGCTTTTTCACATCGATTCCACAATACCACCCAAAGAGTTAGACATTATTTTTATCCCCATTTTAGAAATGAGAAAACTGAGGCTGAGAGGAGCTAAGATCACCCAGTAACAGGGAAAGCAAAAATTTAAATCCAGGTGTATTTGGTCCCAGAAAGCAGGCTCCTAACTATAATTCTAGTTGGATCTTGAGACAGAGACACTCCATTGCAAAATGTGACGATGTTTTATCTCTCTGATCATCATATCTACAGTATTCTATAGCACCATTTTAAGGGGATGTACCCACTCTCCTGGTGCCATAGGTTTTGCTGTCGCCTCTGGCAAAGCGTCATGTTTTAGATAAACTCTTTGCATATTAAAAAAAAAAGACTCTATGACAGGAATGTTAATTCTCAAGTGACAGATAAAAGATAAAACAAAGCATGAGGCTGCTATTTGTTCATAGGTCAAGAGCTCTTCCCCAGTCACACCAGTTCTTTCTCATTCCCTAGTAGATGTGAAAGTCTGTTCTCCACGCTGTTTGCAGCAGGAGAAAAGCTATGATTTCTGGAGGGTCTCAGTCAATAGTCCCAAATAGAGTGTTTCCAAAGATTTAACTTGCTTTTCTCACACATGGCTTCAGTTAAAGAGATGGAGCTGGTGTTGAAACTGTAACTATTTCAGGAAATGAAATACAATTTTATATTTTCATGGTGTCCGTAAAATACTTTATGGCATCCTAATACTTGCATACATATTTATATGTGTGTGTGTGTATATATATATATATATATATATATATATATTCCTTTGAAATTTATAATATACTTTCATTGGATGGAAGCTGCATAGGGGAAGGGGAATTCAGCACCTTTGCAAACATTTCAGTTACAAATAAACATGTAACAAGACTTTGATGTAATGTCAAAATCTTTGTGGTTGAGTAGAGGGTTGGATCAGTTATGATAACGTCAGCCCATAATTTGTTTGAAAATGTCCTCCTATAAAAATAATTGGGAGAAAAAGAAGTACCTAAACTTGCTGGGTTGCTTGGCTTGAATCAAATGCTATCATATTTGCTTAAAGAATGTTCATTTATACATGTACTATTTGTTCTGTGTATGTAGTGAGGTGAATAGGAGTTTGGGGGAAGACAATGATTTCACAAGAAAGGCTAGATTTGCTCTTTACATAAAATAGGAAGCTGCCATTGAACTACCCAATTCTGGCATCCCCATGCAGAGACATACACTTTAACTACAAAACAGCATGTTCTTAGTCTGTGTTTTCTCTGGATAGTAGTAGCAGGAACACAGTGTTCATTTAAATTAAACCAGTTCCTTGGATAATAACAAAGTAATTAAAGAAACCACCAAGGAAAAAGAGCCAATTTATTTGAATCCTGTTCATAAAAACTACATCAAGAGCCTGAAGGTACAAAATAATGTGGATAAGATGGCAGATTGATGATTTTTAAAAATTCTGCGTGGGATGCTTCCTGATATTAATTCAAATGAGTGTCCCTCATTTGAAAATAATACAAGATGCAAAATTTTTATCCTTCTTAAGAGGAATGAAATTCTATTAAAATACCCGAATAAGAAATTGCCACATAGCTCGAAGTCCACTTGACCTCTAGCAATACCTTAACATCAGAACATTATGATTTATTCATATTTTCTACATTCCCTTTGGAATAGAAAGGCCTTTGTCTTTAATGCTTTCAAGAGTTAGAAATTCATACTGATTTATCCTATATGATATTACCTGAATTATAAAGAGATATTTTGGGGCATCAATGAGTTTTCTATTTTTGCCAATAACAAAAATCTAAATGCAGTAGAAATGTGGATCAGATTCATATTATCATTAAGCACTGAAAGTTATTTTAAAAGAAAAGCACCTCAATAAAAGACCTCTCACCTTTATCTCCACCAGTGCAATGGTGAGAAATTAAATCACAGCCCCCATAGAAAATTTCACAATTGCCCTTTGTGCATTTTAGCAAATGACTGCTTCTTTCTGAAGAGGAGTGAGCATTCCCTGCCACATTCTGCTTCTCTTCATGAAATATAGGGGCCATGTGGATTTCATATGTCAATGAAGGAAGTGAAGAAAAGCAGGTAATGGGGAGGGTCTGTCTATGTAAGGATGGCGACTCTGTCTTTGAAGAACAATTCACAGAAAAATCTGTAGGAAGAATGTAAAATGAACTAATGTCAGAGAGGAAAAAGATATATAAAATAGCCAACTTGCCCATTAACAAAATGAAAAGAACTTAAAACTTTATTCCATAAAGTAATAAAAATATGCTTCAGATCATTGTCACAGCCAGTTAAATCGGAGGAAAGAAGCAGACAGTAAAGTTATACATGGAAATAAAGGGAAAAGGAGATAGGTGAAAAACAAGGAAAATGGACTCGGAAGGTAGAACCAAGAGAGGAAGACAACAGGACCCAAACTGGAAGAGGAAATCCAGGAGGAAGCAGGAGAATATCACGGAACAGCAAGACTCAAGCGAGCCTTCATCACCTTTACCCTGCAGTCCCATCTCTTACATCTGACTTACCCCACCCCTCAGAGCAATTGATTGATCCCCTTTGAGATTCCAAACTCTCCATCTCCATCCTTTTGGTTGGCTCAGCCCTTTACTTGCATTCAGTCCCACGGGAATGACTGCTTTAAACAAAATGCAGCCACAAGGAAGACTGTGAAGCGAATGGACCCAAGATGTATGTCTTACCTATGGATTTTTTCTTTTCCAGTTTGTCGCATAGTCTTTGTTAACCTAAAATCAGAGAGAGTTTATAGACATTTACTTTTAGAAAATTTTTCCCAATTGACATAACATTTATCTAAGAGCAGAAACAAGTATGGTTCCCAGCTCATTCTCTAATACTTTTTAGGTGTCTAAGGTTTAAGTGTTTTTGATATTTTATCCAAAAGGAGTTTTATATTAGAGATCCCTGTTAATTTTCTGTAAGTGATTTTTGTTATTAGTATGTATAAGAAGTAGCTTATATTTCAAAGGGACATTCTTGTAGTAATTTCTTGTTCAGAATCCTTGGCTGTTTTGTTTTTCCAAATCCTGTGACAGAGCCTGAATCTACCATGGATCATAACTTTTCTTAGTTTGTTTATTGCTCCTTAAAAGCAAGTTAAACAATCTGCTATGTTCTCAAAGATTCTGATGATGCAACATTAAGCTCTGCAGACATGCTAACAGTCTCTTGTTAGTAAAAAAGAAAATTGCAAAAGTAGGCTGGCCAAACTTCAAAATGTTGTATGAGAGAGTCATAGATTTACATTTTCAAGACTAATAGGGAGGAACTCTCAAAAGAGGATCCTGAGCAATGAAGCAGTGTCTCTGGGATATTTTTCTGGATAACACAGCCGATCAACATTTAATCAATTTCTACTAAGTTCAATAAACTGTATTAAATCCTGAGGACTTAAAATTGAATTTAAGCATTGTTTCTACCAAGAAGGATCTTATAATCAAATGAAGGATTAATTGAAAATCCATTCTAATTCTTCCAGCCTGCTGTTTTTTGTTTTTGAAATGTTAGATAACGTCTATCTCAAATTTGTATCTGCAACCTAATTTTGTCCAGAGTAACTTTTGCTTCAGTAACTAGGCATCCAACCCTCTACTCAGACTGAGTTAGGACTTGACTAAGTCATTCTTGGTGTGACAACTTACAGCAAACATTCCATAGCATATGACAAGATAGAACCCTGATTCTGCCTGTTGTTTTCTTCTGTGTGCTGAGGTGCATTGTAGAAGTACCCTCTCAGGCATAGTGATTAAGGACAACAGGGATTATCAGCAACGGGAAAGTTTCAGAGAAATGACTGTGATGGAAGGGAGAACCTTAAAAAACAGGACACAATCCACATGCCATGCAAATAGTTTGCGATTGATGGACTACCTCTGATAAAGAATATTAGCACAATGGGTCATATATCATACTTTATAGTTTCATATATGATGAGTTAAGAGTGTCATTTCTAGAGGTAGACTTCCAATGCTGCTTCCTCTAGCAATGGAAACCTGGGTGAGTCATTTAACCCTGTGATACCTCAGTTTCTTTAACTGTAAAACGGGAATTGCATTTAGTCAAATGGATGAATGCTAGTAAATGACATTTGCAGTGGTTACTCTGTGATACCATAAGGCCCTTCTGCTCATCACTCTGTGATACTACAGAGTAAGCACTACAAATATTAATTTCTCCCCCATTCTCCAATTCTTGTTGTATTTAACTGGCTTGACCCTAGGGTGGATGATGATCAATTAAATTATTCCTGTAATGGATATCTTAGACTCTTATATGTGACTCATGTTCCTTTTCTATTTCTGCTGTAAAAAATTATCACAAATTAAAAATAACATGTGTATTATGTGAGAGTTCTGAAGATTAGAAGTCTGAAATGGCGGTAATTGTGCTAACATCAGGGTTTCAGCAAGGCTGTGTTCCTTCTGGAGGCCTTAGGTGAGAGGGGGTTTCTTTGCTTGTTTAAATTGCTAGAGGCTTCCTACATTCCTTGGCTCATGCTCCCTTCCTGCATCTGAAAGCCAGTGCATGGCATCTCCAAATTGCTCTCCGACTCTTACTCAACTGCTTCCCTTTTCCCTTAGAAGGACCCTTGTGATTAACTGGTCTGGTCCACTCTAAAATAATTTTCATATCATAATATCCCTAAATTAATCACATCTGCAAAGTCCCTATTACCATGTCAGGTAAGATATTCACAGTTTGCAGGAATTAGGATGTGGATATCTTTGGGGCAACCATTATTCTGCCCATCATAAATATTGGAAAGTTTTTGAAACAATGCTCATATAGTCCCCAAAATGATAACTGTTATAACTATTACTTTTACTGGATGGAAAAAATGAGGTGTCATAGTATTCCTTTGAATTTGTATTATCTCATTATTTATGATGTGCATACATTATTGTCATTCATTCAGCAAACATTTGTCTAACAACTTGATCATCTTTAAGTAACCAAACCCAACCAGCTTTGTTCTCAATTATACTGAAGGATCAATAAAGAAAATCAGCATCAGAGTATTATTCAAAGATTTAGTTTCTTGTCAGAAACACTTGAAGGGCTTGAGTATGAAGCTTGTGTGCTGTGCATCTCTGTTTCTGCTACATGAAATTGAGCAAAGAAATTTGAGCCAATTATCAGAGCCTCTGACTTAAAAAGAAAATAGGTTTCCTGAGGTGTGAAAGTAGAAGAAATTTAACAATACTTGTTCAATAGGTGAGAAGGTCTTTACTTTGGTGCTTCCAAATCAAGCAAGTATGATCACTTCAGATAAAGAGCAGCAGATTTAACCTGCATGCTTAGATTTGAATATGCAGAATGAAAATTAGAATGGTGTCAGCATAGCTTAGAGAAAGAGGCTGAGAAACCAGCTATCATTCCATGAACCTCAGGAGGCTGAGGCCCTTGCTTCGAGTTGGATGTCGTTCATAACTTGTTAGTTTTCACTTTAAGTACCAGCTAACCAGTTTCATTTTAGGAATAGACAGTGCTTCCTTCTACCATCCTGCCACCTGAAGTTGTGTGGTGCTTTAAGAATTCAGATACTCTGCAATATAATTTCAATATCTGAATTAATTTGAATAGGAAGAACAGTTAAACATGGATTGTTCACAGATCATTTCCAAAGGCAAGACCTTATTATTGCCATCCCACATGTCACTAGCTGCTGAATGACACCACGCATCACAGTTCATGGAAATAAAAGGAGAAGCTCCTTTGTTGTGAATTCATTCATACACTCTTGGGAAATTAGGACACACGACAGATGTAAATCAGCCTTTAATCCAAGTCCCAGTGTGGACCAGGCAGAGGAGAGAGGTGGCAGGAGTCAGGGGAAAAAGAGAACTATGATGGTGCCAAAGAAAAGAAGAGAATACTTGTTTCTTCAGTCAGGTGGGACCATTTATATGTAGTCTCGAACACCACCTCATCTCCACGTTGTGGAATGCTCTCGTTTCTTACCGAAGTTGGAGTGGAGGGTGACTCTAGTTAAAGAAATCCCTGGCAAGACCTTCCTGGCTTAAAACAGTAGGGCTTCATCTCATAGAGAGGGCTTGTTTCTAAGCTGCTCCTCTGGGAGTCTCTGTCTACTAGGCACGGTATTCCTGCAGGCAAGAGATTCGGCAGGTCATAGAAAAGTTATTAGTAGACTTCCTTAAAAGTCTCTCTGAGTATTGCACTTCCAGAGATACACAATTCCCAAAAGACTGAGTACCCTTTTGGGTCTGGGTCTTGCAGTCAGCATCCTTTTCCTGAGCATGTCAGGAAGCTTCTATTCTCTCTCTCGAGCTGCCTCTGCACAAGCTTGTTTCTGCATGAGCATCTCATGGGCCAGGTAAGGTGGAGATAGTGATGCTTTACTGCTTCTGTTCAGCTGCTTGCTAGATAGAGTCTCCAGTGCAGTGCCTACAGATTTCCAATGCCACTCTATTAGCCTAATCACAGTATAATTCTACTTGGATGCAAAATTAGCAGCAGAATCTTATTTTACTTTTGGCTTCTAATTGGCAACCGTCACATGCTTTTATTAAACTATTCCAATCAAGTCTCCCCAGCATCATACATTCTGCTTATCACTAGGCCCACCTGCAGCCAGCTCTCTTCCTGGCCTCTTATCAGCAAAGCCAATTACTTTCTCATGTGCTTGCTTTGTGGTTTTGCTTACAGACTCTACCACACCTCCACAACTAAGCCCACAGGGTATTAGGTAAATTCTATTCCTTATCCTAACTTCCTCCCTACCTGAGTTACTTACCTTCAGGTGGTAGATGAGTTCTGGTCTGTCTTCCTCTCTACAAAGAAGTGTTATTCTTTTATTTAAATGTTTTTTTTTTCTTTCCTGAGTCTATTTATTGTTTTTCCCTCTTTTTACTTCATTGCTGCTTTCTCTTAATCCTTTTTCTCTTCTATTCAAAAAAGTTTTGAAAGCCTTTGTTAACCCTCAATTAAGAATGACTTTTAAAACATATAATAGTTCCCCACAAATTCCTGTCCTAAACAACTCAAACTTTTAAATAATTAAGTTTCTTGGGAAGTAGTATTAAGTAATGAGAAAAAACAGGCATTTTAACATCAGAGGTGAGTCTGTCACTCACTAGGTGGGTAGATTTAGGGCTCTCATTAGTTTGTCTGAGCCTCAGTTTTCCCATCTCTCAAATGGGCCCATTATGCCTGCTTGCAAGGGTATAAGGATTGCCTGGGCTGTGAGGTGGGACATGCTGAGATCTGTCAGTGTTCACTGTGTTAGCGTTGTAGCTCGTCAAGATTTGGCAAGTATTTTTTTAAGCAGTCAAGTAGTCAAGAAACTTTGGAGGATTGGAAAAATGAATAAAGTGACCTGTGACTCGAAGAAATTTGCAATATAGCAAATAAAAACAGAAACAGCAACGTCAAAACCAGATTTAGGAGAAAACAGAACACTACAAACCAAGCAATTAATTGACTTAAACCTCAAATACATTATAACAGAAAAGAATATTGCCTTCCAGTAATAACATTCTAAAACTAATTATTCACCCTTATTTCCCCTTTCCTCTTTACCTGGAATATATCCCTCAAGAAACCATACAATTAACAGCAATAATATCAATGGTAACATAATTAATATCTGTGAAGCACTCTGAGACAATAAAGTGGCATAGGAAATCAAAATGGTATCTATGTAATATTCATATTAAATTTAATAACCATTTAAATATTTATAAATTATCTGGCATTTTATATTTGCAAAATGCTTCACAACCACTTTTTATTAATTATTAGACACTACTTACCCCTTGGCACTCAAGTTTTCAGATGCAGCAGTACTGATTTTTTTTTTTATAATTATTAAAGAAACATTTAACTTTATCAAGCATTTTTCTAAGTTCTCATGTATAAAGTGTTGGACCACATGGAAGAATAAAGAAACTTACCAATGATAGATATAACGGCATGTAATATATTACCATTATTTTAGAGTTCAGAAAAGTGAAATAATGCATTTAAGTTCACAGAGCTAGTCCTATCAATGGCTGGGTGTGTAGAAGTCCTGGATTAGCTTAATCCCTGGGGTTTTATTTCTGGATATAAGGAAGTCAGAATGTGTGGCTGTGCTAACTGGGTTAGTTGGAACCATAATCTGGTGACTGAATCTAAGCAATATGTTTGCATTTCTCCTGGATCTGTATAAATCTGTCCTATGTAAATGGAATAGTGCCTGGAACTGCAGAATGAAATCCAGGTTACATAAAGCCATGAATGTTTTCATACTAAACCTACTTCTCCAAATGGGTCATGATGTTTTGACAGCAGCCTCATTCATGGTTTGCCCCCTACTGCCTGTGTGTTCAGATGCCTTTGTTTCTGCCCTGTGAGGATATGGGCCACATGGTAGAAGTCTATTTCATGTTCATTTCCCTATATCAGACTAAATTCACCAAAATCCGGGAACTATATCTTACTAAACTTTCTATTTCCCTTCCACCTGGGTGATGCTTGGCCTATATATATATATATATATGATATATAAAATATATATATATCATATATAAAATATATATGTGACATATATATGACATATACATATAAAACACACATACACACACACACACACACACACACACACACACACACACACACACACACGCCATCTATATAATATAGATGGTAAATCCCAGGCAGGCACAGAGATCTTCTTTGACTCTAGAATAGTGTTTTGCCTTTAAAGTAGTTTGCCTTTCGAGTACTACAGTCCTTTTTATATAGCAAACATTCAATGGATATTTAGTTTATGAATAAGAAGAAACATATGCATTTATTTCTTGTCACGACGCACAGAAGTATCGGTTTTACAATGTTATCTGATATAAATCAAGAAAACACTGATGAATAGCTAAGTAACATTTCCACCATGCAGAGGTCAAGCTGGAAGCCATTAGAAGCCATCAGAGGCAGGTTCCAATTTGTCTTTTATATGTCTGAATGTTGCACAATTTTTAAAATTAATATAATTAATATGTTTTATTGTACTAAAGTATGTATAACACAAAATTCACAATTTAACCATTTTAAAGTTTATAGTTTAGTGGCATTAAACACATTCCCAGTGTTGTGCAATCATCACCGCTATCTCGTTCTAGAATAGCACAACAGTTTTTATGATTAATAACACAGCTGCTTTATTATATTTGAGGGGGCTGGGGGCTGGGGGATCAAGTGTACTACAAATATAATATGGATTTTAAGAAATACATTGGAACTAGTCAAGCCACAAAACTCATCATTACATTTGAATAAGAACTTTTACTCCATTCTCACATTGAATCGTAGCCCAATGAGACATCACGGTAAGAGGATAGTATAGGGAGAAATAATACTGGTGAGGACACCATCCTGTCAGGACTCTGATAATCTAATCTGCCTGCTTGAATCTCCAGACCTGGGATACAGCCATCAGTTGGAATGTAACTGGCCCACTCATCCTCACCATGGATATTTAAAGCCATCTCTAACTATGAACTGTAAAGGTAAAGAAAGAATTGTGGATCACCATAGTTCTCACTAGAAAAAGAGCTACATATAGTCAACATTTAACTTCAGCATAATTATATTATACAGTGCAAATACAAAGGGTCTAGTGGCTCTGGAATTGCTGCATTTCAACATTAGGAACAGGTGGAAATTTTGCTTAGGTGTGCTGAAGGGAACTACCTGGACACTGTGATCACCTGTATCCCATGCCAGCTGATGAAAACTTGGTAGTTTTCATAAGTCTTTAATTTTAACCTAAGAGTAGCCAATATTTGCTCAAAATTCAGGTGCTAGTGGAAGTATATTAATGGAAATTGTCTCCTCAACTCTATTTCAGTACATTCTAAAAATCTAGTTCTGGTCTCTTTTCAATAATGAAGTAGCTCCATCTCTGTGTTTCCTGAATTTTCTTCTGAACGCTGACATAGCAATGGGAATAAGCTTTGGAAAGGAAGAAAGTCTTTTAGATTGAGTCTGATATTAAAAACAAGGCTGGGTGCAGTGGCTCATGACTGTAATCCCAGCACGTGGGGAGGCTGAGGTGGGAGGATCCCTTGAGCCCAGCAGTTTGTGACCAGTCTGTGAAACACAGTGAGATCTCATCTCTATAAAAAATATAAAATACATTGTCAGGGCTCGGTGGCACATGCCTGTAGTCCCAGCTGTTTGAGTCACTGGAGCCTGGGAGGCAGAGGCTGCAGTGAGCTATGATCGCTCCACTGCACTGCAGCCAGAAATGACAGAGCAAGACCCCATCTCAAACGAACAAACAAAACAAAACAAACAGGCTTCTTCCACTGCTTCAGTGAGAGGAGGTCATGATGATTTCTTGAAGTACTATTGAAGAGCTCCTTTTTATAGCACCTATTTAGAGTTTTACTGTTTAACAATTTTATTGCTGCTTTAATGCATGGCTGTGTAATAGTTATCAAATTTCAGCTTGCATGTGATCATCCAGAAAATTGTTAGAAATGCAGATTCTTAGGTATCACCTCTAGAACTCCTGCTTAGTATGTCTGAGACAGAACCCTGGGGTGCAAGTTTCTTCAGATAATTCTAGTGCAAGTGGTCTAAGGAGCACAGTTTGAGGATCACAGTTTGAGAAGCAACACAATAGATTTGTTGCAAATAGTGCCAGCACTTTTAGCTACATGAAAGCTAAACTAAGAATGTTTCTTTTCTTTTTTTTTATTGCATTTTAGGTTTTGGGGTACATGTGAAGAACATACAATATTGTTGCATAGGTACACACGTGGCAGTGTAATTTGTTGCCTTCCTCCCCTTCACCTATATCTGGCATTTCTCCCCATGATATCTCCCGCCAACTCCCCACCCCCCACTGTCCCTCCCCTATTTCCCCCCAACATACCCCAGCATATGGTGCTCCCCTCCCTGTGTCCATGTGTTCTCATTGTTCAACACCCGCCTATGAGTGAGAACATGCGGTGTTTTTGTGTTCTTGTGTCAGTTTGCTGAGAATGATGGTTTCCAGGTTCATCCATGTCCCTACAAAGGACACAAACTCATCGTTTTTGATGGCTGCATAATATTCCATGGTGTATATGTGC
>CAUYQU010049355.1:0-11634 GCA_963574635.1 Cheracebus regulus | reverse complement strand
GGTGTTGGGAAAACTGGCTAGCCATGTGCAGAAAGCAGAAACTGGACCCCTACCTGACACCTTACACTAAAATTAACTCCAGATGGATTAAAGACTTAAACATAAGACCTAACACCATAAAAACCCTAGAAGAAAACCTAGTCAAAACCATTCAGGACATAGGCGTAGGCAAGGACTTCATGGCTAAAACACCAAAAGCAATGGCAACAAAAGCCAAAATAGACAAATGAAATCTAATTAAACTTCAGAATTTAATTAGCAAAAGAAAAAATCATTAGAGTGAACTGGCAACCAACAGAATGGGAAAATTTTGCAAGCCACCCATCTGACAAAGGGCTAATATCCAGAATCTACAAAGAACTAAAACAGATTTACAAGAAACAAACAAACCCATTTGAAAGTGAACAAAAGATATGAACAGATACTTTTCAAAAGAAGACATTTATGAGGCCAACAAACATATGAAAAAATGCTCATCATCACTAGTCATTAGAGAAATGCAAATCAAAACCACATTGAGATACCACCTCATGCCAGTTAGAATGGCGATCATTAAAAAATCTGGAGACAACAGATGCTGGAGAGGATATGGAGAAATAGGAACACTTTTACACTGTTAGTGGGAGTGTAAATTTGTTCAACCATTGTGGAAGACAGTGTGGTGATTCCTCAAGTATCTAGAAATAGAAATTCCATTTGACTCTGCAATCCTATTACTGGGTATATACCCAGAGGATTATAAGTCATTTTATTATAGGGACACATGCACATGTATGTTCATTGCAGCACTGTTTACAATAGCAAAAACCTGGGACCAACTCAAATGCCCATCATTGATAGACTGGAGAAGGAAAATGTGGCACATATTCACCATGGAATACTATGAAGCCATAAAAAACAGTGAATTCATGCCCTTTGTCGGGACATTAAAGAATCTGGAAACTATCATTCTCAGCAAATGGACACAAGAACAGAAAATCAAATACCGCATGTTCTCACTCATAGGCAGGTGTTTAACAATGAGAACACATGGACACAGGGAGGGGAGCATCACACTCAGGGGTCTGTTGGGGGTGCTAAGGGAGGGACAACAGGGAGTGAGGGGCTTGGGGAGGGATAACATGTGGAGAAATGCCCAATATAGGTGACGGGGGGATGGAGGCAGCAAACCACCTTGCCATGTATATACTTATGCAACAATCCTGCATCATCTGCATGTGTACCCCAGAAACTAAAATACAATAAATAAATGAAGATTTAAATGTAAGATCTAAAACTATAAAAATTCAGGAACACAACCTCAGAAATATTCTTCTCAACATCAGCCTTGGCAAAGAATTTTTTAACTAGTCTCCAATAGCAATTGCAATAAAAACACAAGTGAAATTCACAAGTGGGATTGTATTAGTTCTTTCTTTCACTGCTATAAAGAAATGCCCAAGACTGGGTACTTTATAAAGAAAAGAGATTTAATTGGCTCACAGTTCTGCAGGCTGTACAGGAAGTATGATGCTGGCATCTGTTTCTGGGGAAGCCTCAGGAAACTCTGAATCATAGTGGAAAGCAAAGGGAAGTAGGCAAGTCTTACATGGCCAGCACAGGAGGGAGAGAGAGAGTAGAGGTACTACACACTTTTAAACAACCAAATCTTCTGAGAACTCTATCAAAAGAACAGTACTAAAAGAATAGTACTAAACCATTCATGAAGGATTCACACTTGTGATCCAGTCACCTTTCACCAGGCCCCACCTCCAACACTGGAGATTACAACTGACCATGAAATTTGGGTGGGGACACAGATCCAAACCATATCATTCTTCCCCTGACCCTTCCAAAATCTCATGTCTTTCTCACATTTCCACATACAATCATGCCTTCCCAATCATCCCCCAAAAGTGTTAATTCATTTAGCATTTACTAAAAGTCCAAGGTCTCATCTGAAACAAAGCCTCTTCTGCCTATGAGCTTCTAAAATAAAAATCAAGTTAGTTACTTCCATGATACAATTGGAGTATAGGCATTGGATAAATATTACCATTCCAAAAAGGAGAAATCAGCTCAAAGGGGCTAGAGGCCCATGCAAGTCTAAAACCCACAGGACAATCATTAAATCTTAAAGCTATAAAATAACCTCCTTTTACTCTCTGGTTCACAGGGGAGTTTCCCAAGATTTTGAGCAACTCCACCCCTGTGGCTACTCTTATGCTGGTGTTGAGTGCTTGTGGCTTGTGGTATTGGTGCAAGCTGTCAGTAGCTCTACCATTCAAAGGTCTGGAGGACAGTGGCTCTCTTCTAACAATTCCACTAGGCTGCCCCAGTAAGGACTGTGTATTGGGACTCAAATCCCACATTTCCCCTCTACTACCCTAGTAGAGGTTCTTCATGAGGGCTCCACCCCTGTAGCAGGCATCTGCCTGGTCATCCAGGCTTTTTCATACATCTTCTGAAATCTATGCGGAGACTTTCAAGCCTCAGTTCTTGCACTCTGCACACCTGCAGACTTGACACCTTGTGGAAGCTGCCACACCTTATAGGTTGCACACTCTGAAACAGCAGCCTGAGGCATACTGAGTCTCTTTGGGCCATGGCTGGAGCTGAAGCAGCTGAAATGCAGGGACCAGTGTCCCAAGGCTGTTCAGAGTGGCTGGTCGGTCTTGTGCTGGCCCATAAAACCATTCTTCCCTTCCAGACTCCCAGGCCTGTGATGGAAGGGGCTGCCACAAAGTTCTCTGAAATTCCTTGGAGGCCTTTTCCCTATTGTTTTGTCTATCAGCATTTTCCTTCCTTTTAGTTATGCAAATTTTTGCAGCCTGCTTGAATTCTTCCTCTGAAAAATGGGTTTTTCTTTTCTAACAGATGGCCAGGCTAAAAATTTTTCAAGCTTTTATGCTTTTCTTTTCTTTTAAATAAGTTCCAGTTTCAGGCCATTTATCTGCTTATGCATATGAGCATAGGTTGTTGAAAGCAACCAGGGTACATCTTGAACATTCTGCTTAGAAATTCCACCAGATACCATAAATGATCTTTCTCAAGTTCAAAGTTCCACAGATCCCCAGGACAAGGTCATAATGCAGGGGAAAAAAAAAAAAAACCTGTCAACAGAGTAAGCAGACAACTTACAGAATGAGAGAAAATATTCACAAGCTATCCATCTGATAAAGGCCTGATATCAATAATCTATGCAGAACTTAAGTCAAAAAGCAAAAAGCAAGTAATCCTATTAAAAATGGACAAAGGCTGGACAAGGAAAATGTGGCACATATACACCATGGAATATTATGCAGCCATCAAAAACGATGAGTTTGCGTCCTTTGTAGGGACATGGATGAACCTGGAAACCATCATTCTCAGCAAACTGACACAAAAACACAAAATCAAACACCGCATGTTCTCACTCATAGGCGAGTGTTGAACAATGAGAACATATGGACACAGGGAGGGGAGCACTATACGCTGGGGTATGTTGGGGGGAAATAGGGGAGGGACAGTGGGGGGTGGGGAGATGGGGGGAGATAGCATGGGGAGAAATGCCAGATATAGGTGAAGGGGAGGAAGGCAATAAATTACACTGTCACGTGTGTACCTATTCAACAATATTGTATGTTCTTCACATGTACCCCAAAACCTAAAATGCAATAAAAAAAAAATCAAAAAAAAAAAAAACACATGATTATCTGAATAGATGCAGAGAAAGCCTTTGACAAAAACAGTCTTTATGCTTAAAATTCTCAATAAACTAGGTATTGATGGAACGTATCTCAAAATCATAAGAGCTATTTATGACAAACTCACAGCCAATATCATACTGAATGAGCAAAAACTGGAATAATTCCTTTTGAAAACTGGCACAACAGGATGCCATCTCTCATCACTCCTATTCAACATAGTATTGGAAGTTTTGGCCAGGGCAATCAAGCAAGAAAAATAAATAAAGGATATTCAATTAGGAAAAGAAGTCAAATTGTTGCTATTTGCAGACAACATGATTGTATATTTAGAAGACCCCATCATCTCAGCCCAAAATCTCCTTAAGCTGATAAGCTACTTCAGCAAAGTCTCAGGACACAAAATCAATGTGCAAAAATTATTACCATTCCTATACACTAATAACAGACAGACAGCCAAATCATAAGTGAGCTCCTATTCACCATTGGTACAAAGAGAATTAAATACCTAGAAATACAACTAACAAGGGATGTGAAGAACCTCTTCAAGAAGAACTACAAACCACTGCTCAAGGAAATAAGAGAGGACACAAACAAATGGAAAAACATTCCATGCTTATACTTAGAAAGAATCAATATTATTAAAATGGCCATACTACCCAAAGTAATTTATGGATTCAATGCTATTCCCATCAAGCTACCATTGACTTTCTTCACAGAATTGGAAAAATCATCTTAATTTTCATATGAAACGAAAAATGAGCCCACATAGCCAAGACAATCCTAAGCAGTAAAAAAAAAAAAAAAAAAAAAAAAACGCTGGTGGCATCATGCTACCTGACTTCAAACTATACAAGGACACAATAACCAAAACAGCATGGTACTGGTATCAACACAGAGATATAGACCAATGGAACAGAACAGAGGCCTCAGAAATAACGCCATACATCTACAACCATCTGATCTTTAACAAACCTGACAAAAACAAGCAATGGGGAAAGGATTTCTTATTTAATAAATGGGGTTGAGAAAACTGGCTAGGCATATGCAGAAAGCTGAAACTGGATCCCTTCCTTACACCTGATACAAAAATTAACTCAAGATAAATTAAAGATTTAAATATAAGACCTAAAATCATAAAAACCCTAAAAGAAAATGTAGGCAATACCATTCAGGACATAGGCATGGGCAAGGACTTTATGACCAAAACAGCAAAAGCAATGGCAATAAAAGCGAAAATAGACAAATGGGATCTAATTAAACTTAAGTGCTTGTACAGCAAAAGAAACTATCATTAGAGTCAACAGGCAAGCTACAGAATAGGAGAAAATGTTTTCAATCTACCTACCTGACAAAAAGTTAATATCCAGAATCTACAATGAACTTAGAAAAAAACCACCCCATCAAAAAGTGGGCAAAGGATATGAACAAAAACTTGTCAAAAGGTGACAGTTGTACAGCCAACAAACATATGAAAAAAAGCTTATCATCACTAGTCATTAGAGAAATGCAGATCAAAACCACAATGAGATACCATCTCACACTAGTTAGAATGGCAATCATTAAAAGCCAGGACACAACAGATGCTGGAGATGACGTGGAGAGATAGGAACACTTTTACACTGTTACTAGGAGTGTAGATTATTTCAACCATTGTGGAAGACAGTGTGGTGATTCCTCAAGGATATAGAGCTAGAAATACCATTTGACCCAGCAATCCATTACTAGGTATATACCCAAAGGATTATAAATCATTCTATTATAAAGTCACATGCAAATGTATGTTTATTGTGGCACTGTTCATAATACCAAATACTTGAAACCAATCCAAATGCCCATCAAGGATAGATTGGCTAAAAAAAAATGTGGCATATACACACTATGGAATACTATGCAACCATAAAAAGGATGAGATCATTTCCTTTGTAGGGACGTGGGTGAAGCTGGAAACCATCATTTTAAGCAAACTAACACAAGAACAGAAAACCAAACACCACATTTTCTCACTCATATGTGGGAGATGAACGATGGGAACACATGGACACAAGGAGGGGAACATCACACATGGGAGCATGTCAGCAGGTGAGGGACTAGGGGAGGGATAGCATTAGGAGAAATACCTAATGGAAATTAAGGGGTGACAGATAAAGCAAACCACCATGGCACATGTATAATTATTTAACAAACCTGGAAGTTCTGCACATGTACCCCAGAACTTAAACTATGTGTATGTATATACTATGTGTGTGTATATATATATACATATATATACATATATGTATGTATATATATACATATATATGTATATATATATACACACACATAGTATATACATACACATGTATATAGTATACACATGTATATGTATGTATACATACTATACATGTATATATAGTATACATATATACATACTATATGTGTATATATATATAGTATGTATATATACATGTATACATGTCTACCATAGTATATACATGGTATATAACATGTATATATATAGTATATATATTATATATATATTCATGTGTGTATATGTGTGTATATATATACACATATATATGTATATATTATACATATATATGCATGTGTGTATATATATATGTATGTGTGTATATATACACACACATGTATGTATACATATGTGTATACACACATACACATATATATACATATATATATGTATATATATATACACAGTATATATATATACATACATACACACATATACATTCACACACATATATACATATATGCTATATATACACATATATATACATACATGCAATATTGATTTAAAAACAGAAAGTACAAAAATCAGAAGCAACTTATTTACCAGCAGGGCATTGGATATATAATTTAGGCTATATTCAACCAATAGCATACTATTTAGCAATTGCAAATGAATTACTATTGTATCTATCAAGATGTGTAAATTTCAAAAACATAGTACAGAATGACACTTATAAAATTTTCTAAAACATGCAAAAAAATATGTTTGTACCCATAAACATATGGGTATTCTTAAAACCTGGTAAAATCTTAAAACATGCATGAAATTAATAAAAAATCAGGAGTGGTTTAATCTGCAAAAATATGGAATGGAATTGAGTTGGGAACAGATACACAAGACAAAGAAGTAAGCAAAGAAAGGGAAAAAAAAGAACAGAAATGGAAGATGATCTGTAGCATATACAGCAAGGTTTTAAAAATTAACAAAACTATGTGGCATGCACCCTGGATTATTTTTATTATTGTTTATATTTTTCTCTAAGCTCGTATACTTACTGGCTCTTCTGCCTCAGCTGCTATATACTATTTAACCCACTGAAATCTAACTTCTCACCTTCCCCATTCCTCTGAGATGCTCTCAACGAGGTAAAATGTGTTAGCCTTTTATTATTTCAATAGCTTTTGGGGTACCTGTGGTTTTCAGTTTCATGGGTGAATTGTACAGTGATCAAGTCTGAGATTTTAGTGCACCAGTCACCTCAGTAGTATACATCGTACACAATACTTAGTTTTGTATCCTTCACCCTTTTTCCACCCTCCCCCTTTCTGAGTCTCCAAAGTTTCTTGTGTATTCCTTTGAGTACCCACAGCTTACCTCCCACTTGTAAGTGAGAACATACAGTATTTCATTTTCCATTCTTGACATAAGATTTTCTTATTGCTAAATCTGAATGTGTTTAATGTATTCATTGTGGTAGGCAAAATAAAACTCTTCCAAATGTCAACGTTGTAATCCTGGGCCTATGAATGTGCTATTTTATGTGGCAAAATAAACTCTGTAGATGTAATTAAGTTAAAGTGAGTCAGATGAAGAGATGATCTGTTATTTAGGTGAGTTCTAGCTAATTACACGAAACCTTAAAATGCAGAACATTTTCCAACTGTGGCTCAAACAGAGACTAAGATTTCACAATGAAAGAAGGATCAGACCTATGTGATGTTGCTAGTTTTAGAGATGCAAGAAGAGCCACAAGCCAGGGAATGTGTGCAACATCTAGAAGCTGAAAACGGCAAGGAGCCAGATTCTCCCTTAGAGCCCCCAGAAATGATCACAGCCCTACTGACTCCTAAATTTAGCTCACAAAGACCTTTGTTAGATGTCTGATCTTCACAACGATAAGAAAACAAATTTGTGTTTGCTAAGCCACCAAGAGTGTACTATTGGTTACATCAGCAATGAAAAACTATTTTTCCAGCTTGTGATATAATTTACCATTTCTTTCTTGGATTGATCTCTAATATTTATCTCCATAGGTTACTGGAGAACAGGTGGTGTTTGGTTGTATGCGTGTCATGATTTGTGAGATTTTGGTGTACCCATCACCCGAGAAATATACACCTCACCCTATTTGTAGTCTTTTTTTTTCTGAGATGGAGTCTCATTCTGTAGCCCAGGTGAGAATTCAATGGTGCATCTCTGCTTACTGCAAATTCCACCTCCCAGTTTCAAGTAATTCTCCTGTCTCGGCCTCCCAAGTAGCTGGGATTACAAGTGTTCACCACTATGCCCAGCTAATTTTTGCATTTTTAGTAGAGGTGGGGTTTCACCATGTTGGCCAGGCTGGTTTTGAACTCCTGACTTCAAATGATGTGCCCACCTTGACATCCCAAAGTGCTGGGATTACAGGTGTGAGCCACCAAGCCTGGCCCTATTTGTAGTCCTTTTTCCTTCAACCCCTTCCCAACCCTTTTGCCTGAGGCCCCAAAGTCCATTGTGTTATTTTTATGCCTTTGCATCCTCGTAGCTTAGTTCCCACTTAGGAGTGAGAGCATATGATGTTTGCTTTTCCATTCCTGAGTTACTTCACTTAGAATAATAGTGTTCAGTCTTATCCAGGTTGCTGTGAATTCCACTAACTCATTACTTTTTTTGTGATGGAGTGGTATTCCATCATGTGTGCGTGTGCGTGTGCGTGTGTGTGTGTGTGTGTGTGTGTGTGTGTATCACAGTTTCTTTATCCACTAGTTGATTTATGGGCATTTGGGTGGGTTCCATGTTTTTGCAATTATGAATTGTGCTGCTATAAACATGCCTCTGTAAGTAACTTTTTCATATAATGACTTCTTTTCCTCTGGGTAGATACCCAGTAGTTGGATTCTGGATCAAATGGTAGTTCTATTAGTTCTTTATGGAATTTCCACAGTTTTCCATAATGGTTGTACTAGTTTACATTTTCACCAGCAGTGCAGAAGTGTTGCCTGTTCACTGTATCCATGCCAACATCTACTGTTTTGTGATTTTATGATTATGGCCATTCTTGCAGGAGTAAGGTGGTATCACATTGTGGTTTTGATTTGCATTTCCCTGATCATTAGTGATGTTTAGCATTTTCTTCACATGTTCATTGGCCATTTGTATATCTTCTTTTGAGAATTGTCTCTTCATGTCCTTAGCCCACTTTTTGATGGACTTGCTTTTTCTTGTTTGAGTTCATTGTAGATTCTTAATAATCCTTTATCAGATGCATATATTGTGAAGATTTTTTTCCCACTCTATAGTTGTCTGTTTACTCTGCTGACTGTTCCTTCTGCCTTGGAAAACTCTTTAAGTTCCAGCCATTTATCTTTTTAAAAATTTTCATTTGCTTTTGGGTCTTTGTTGATGAAATTCTTGTCTAAGCCAATGTCTAGGTGTTGTTCCAATGTTATCTTCTAGAATTTTTATACTTTCAGATTTTAGATTTAAGTCCTTAATCTATCTTGAGTTTTGTAAGGCAAGAGATGACAATCCAGCTTCATTCTCCTACATGTAGTTGGCCAAATTACCTCAGCACCATTTGTTGAAAAAGGTATCCTTTTCCCATTTTATATTTTTGTTCGCTTTGTTGAAGTTCAGTTGGCAGTAAGTATTAGGGTTTCTTTCTGGGTTCTCTATTCTGTTCCATTGGTCTATGTGGCTATTTTTATACCAGTAACATGCTGTTTTGGTGACTATGGCCTTATAGTATACTTTGAAATCATGTAACGTGCTTTTGCTTAGTCTTACTTTGGCTATGCAGGCTTTTTTTTGGTTGCATATGAATTTTACAATTGTTTTTTCTAATTCTGTGAAGAATGATGGTGGTATTTTGATGGAAATTACATTGAATTTGTAGATTGCTTTTGGCAGTATGGTCATTTTCACAATATTGATTCTATCCTTCTATGTACATGGGATGTGTTTCCATGACTTTGTGTTGTCTATGATTTCTTTCAGCAGAGTTTTGTAATTTTCACTGTAGAGATCTTTCACCTCCTTGGTTAGGTACATGCCTTTTTTTTTCCAGCTATTGTAAAAGAGGTTGAGTTCTTGATTTGATTCTCAGCTTTGTCTCTGTTGGTGTATAGGAGAGCCACTGATTTGTGTACATTAATCTTGTATACAGAAACTTTGCTGAATTCTTTTATCAGTTCTAGGATCTTTCTGGAGAAGTCTTTAGGCTTTTCTAGGTAAACAATCATATTATCAACCAACAGTGACAGTCTGACTTCCTCTTTACTGATCTGAATGCCCTTTATTTCTTTCTCTTTTCTAATTCTAACCAGATTGCTCTGGCTAGGACTTCTAGTATGTTGAAGAGAAGTGGGGAGACTGGGCATCTTTGTCTTGTTCCACTGTCTGAGACAGTGCTAGACATCATTTCAATTCTCTTAAATTTATTGAGGCTCGTTTTGTGGCTGATTATGTGGTCTATCTTGGAGAAATTTCCATGCACCATTGAATAGAATGTATACTTTGCCACTGTTGGATAGAATGTCCTGTATATATCTGTTAAGTCAATTTGTTCCACAGCATAGTTTAAATTCATTGTTTCTTTCTTGACTTTTGTCTTGATGACCTGTCTAGTGCTGTCAGTGGAGTACTGAAGTCCCTCACTATTACTGTGTTGTTATCTCATCTCTTAGGTCTATTAGTAATTGTTTCATAAATTTGGGAGCACCAGTGTTAGGTGGATATATGTTTAGGATTGTGATATTTTCCTAATTGGACTAGACCTTTTATCATTGGGCAGGTCTTTCTGAGGCTGCTGTGGGGGATGGGGTGAGGTTCCCAGGTCAATGGAGTTATATTCCTAGGAGGATTGTGACTGTCTCTGCTGTGTCATTGCAGGTTGTCAGGGAACTAGGGGAAAGCAGGCCTCACTCAGCTCCCACACAATCTGAAGGGCTGGTCTCACTCTCACTATGCTCACTGCAACAGCACTGAGTCTGTTTCTAGGCAGTTGTCAAGCAGAACTGAGAACCTGCTCCAGGATACCCACCTCCCAGCAGCAAAATCAAGTATGGCTTTCCTTCTTTCCCTGCCTGTGGAGTCCGCACACCAGACTTATGCCCTCCCCGGACTTCTGGCCAGGAGGCTTCTCAATCAGTTCAAATTGCTACAAAGTTTAGCTGGAGATTTCCTTCTCTGTGTGGCCTTTCCTCAGCACCTTTAGATGCCTTCCTGGAGGACCCCGGTAAGGTCAAGGAGAAATGGGTTGCTAAGGGACCCAGTGAGCTCCCAAGGCTTTTCCTGTTGCTTCCTCTACTCCTGTATTTCACTCAGCTTTCTTTTTTTTTTTAGAATAAAAAGAGTGAAAGAGAGAAAGAGGAAGAGATTTTAGAAAAAGAGAGAAAAGGAGAAAGAAAGAAACTGCAAAAGAATGAAAAAAGGAATGAAAGAGAGAAAGAAAGAGGAAGAGAAAGAGGGAGAGAGAATGGGATTCTTGTTTTATTGCCCAGGCTAGAATACAGTCTAAAAATGGGTATTAAAAACCTCTTTTATGCCGATAATTGTGTTTAACAATGGAGACAGGAAGGAATAGGGGATAAAAATAACAAATAAGCAGCCAACTAATATTTTATTTCAACCTGTGAAATGCTATGCAATTGCTGGGGATTGATTTACTTCCAGTTATGTGGTCACTTTTAAAATAGCTATAATGTGATACTGAGAAAAATGTATGTTTTGTGGATTTGTGGGAGGAGAGTTCTGTAAATA
>CAUYQU010049354.1:0-45451 GCA_963574635.1 Cheracebus regulus | reverse complement strand
AATAGCTGGGACTACAGGTGCATGCCACCACGCCTGGCTCATTTTTTGGCAGAAATGGGGTTTCACTATGTTGGCCAGGCTGGTCTTGAACTCCTGACATCAAGTGGTCCACCTGCCTTGGCCTTCCCAAAGTGCTGGGATTATAGGCGTGACTCACTGCACTTTGCCTAGAACTTATATTTTTAATGTCACTTTTTCCTATAATTATTTATAGGCTAGAAGATGTTATTGACATTTTTATTTGTGATAGGCATTATGATTGTCAACCCCACTTTATGATGAGGGAAGATGGGATTCAGGAACCCTCTGAGTTATGAAGGGATGAATTGATAGCCCAGATCTACTGGTTTTGAAGCCTGAGAGGTTTCTACTATTTCTCTATTTTTTATTAATAATAATTTGTCATGGGATAGTGGCTCTCACACTTTTCATTCTGGAGGTGTTTGTATGCCCCATGTTTTCATTTTCTATTCTCCAGCTCTTCTCGGGATAGGAACAGAAACCCTCAAGAACATACCTTTGCACTCATGTGTGCACATACAGTCTAGGATAGGCACGTCTTTGATTATGATCAGGTTTGCAACAATTTTTGCATAGTATTTGACTAGGCATGTAGTAAAACACTGTGGTTTTAATGGATTGATTTACCGCAGTATGTGTGTGTGTGTGTGTGTATACATATATTTCCTCCCATTATTTTATTAAGAAAAATTGGAAAAGTATAGAAACATCAAAAGAATTGTATAGTGAGCACCCTTAAACCCACCATTTGATTCTATAATTGTTAACACTCTGCTATTTTTGCTTTTACATGGGTCATTTTGCATTGCATGCTTCAGAATAGAATACTTCCTAAGTAGTAATTTACATCTTTCTCAGAGATCTTTGCCAAGGAGTTTAATTTTAGATGCCTGTTAACACATATGTCCTGTTATATTATTATCTCAGACTGAAGGAAGCATTAGAAAGATCAAGTCTAGTTTTTTGGACCTATCTGGTTTTTGTAATTTTAGGATGCTGAACTAAATTGACAATATTTGACTGTAGTTGGTCAGTCTAAAGAACTTGAAAAACCTTACCTAGTTTGAAACCCCAAGTGACTTTATAAATTTATAGAACTAAAGTCGTTTGGGTGATCTCAGTAATAAAACATGGAATCAGACAATGCAAACCCATTGGAAATGCCTGAGGAATGTTGGAGATAATTCATTTGTACAGGTGGTTCTGGCAGAGAGAGATCTACATATGAAATGTATCAAAAGACCAGAATTGTTTTAAGAAGACCTAGAAGCAGGAATTAGTGGCTGGGCTCGGTGGCTCACACTTGTAATCCCAGCACTTGGGGAGGCTGAGTCAGGTGGATCACCTGAGATCAGGGGTTCAAGACAAGCCTAGCCAACATGGGGAAACCCTGTCTCTACTAAAAACACAAAAACCAGCTGGGTGTAGTGGCACATGCCTGTAATCCCAGCTACTCGGGAAGCAGAGGCAGGAGAATCACTTGAACCCAGGAGGTGGAGATTGTGGCGAGCCAAGATCTTGCCACTGCACTCCAGGCTGGGCAACAAAGTGAGACTCTGTATTTAAAAAAAAAGGTGGCGGGGGGTCGGGTGGGAATTAGAATAGGGCATGCAAATATCTCCATGCAATTAATTGTTCTTCTGACATTTTTTTGCCCTCTGATACATAACTCTCTACATTTCCTTCTTCTGCATAATTTTTCTTCCCTTTGTATCACAGAGTCATTTTTCTGTCTTAAATCACTGTGGAAGGCTTTCTTTTACACTGGCTGTTATTTTATTTTACCTATTTTAGTAACAGAAATGATGCTATGGGTCTGAAGGAATCAGAGCTCATGACTTAATAGCATCCATTCTTCTTCTGTATTTACCTAACACACACACACACACACACACACACAAGCACGCACGCACGCATGCACCAAAATAACGTTTGGGAATTCCCATGTTTTATGTTATGTGACTTGGCCTCCGTGGCAACCTTCTGACTTCAGTCCCGGGGCTTGTGGTTACTTGGGTGGTACCTCCCTGTTGCTGCTGCCTGCTGCTGGCCAGCTCTGTGACCTTTTGCAAGTCACTTAAGGTCTCTCTTTCTTTATCTGTAATTCGAGAGGGTTGGAATAGGGAATTTTGCAGGTTTATCCCACCAGCACTAAAACTTCCCTCTTTCTGTGTTCACATTAACATTTTTTTCCTCCTTCCTGCACTTCTCCCCTGCCCCAACTTGACTTAAATTTTTTGTGGTCAGGCTAATTTTTATAACTATTACACTGATGGTCTTCAAGAATGGCTCTTATTATTTGCCAATTAAGATTAGAAAGCATACTTTCAAGTGTGTAATAACTTCATATGGTAACAGATTGTGTGTGTATACCCATATGGGTGGATGTGTGTACGTATATGTAAGGATACAGTTTTCATCCAGATAAGGAATTAAAGGCTTATCTGTCTACTGTAGAATCTGATCTATAATATTAGGTAAAAATCTGTTGGATATGTAGATCATTTTCCTTTTGACACAGGGTCTCACTCTGTTGCCCAGGCTGGAGTGCAGTGACACAGTCTTGGCTCACTGCAGCCCCTCCCTCCCAAGTTTAGCGGTTCTCCTGCCGCAGCCTCCCGAGTAGCTGAGACTACATGTACATTCCACCATGCCTGGCTAATTTTTTTGTTTTCAGAAGAGACGAGGTTTCACCATGTTGGCCAGGCTGATCTCAAACTCCTGGCCTCAGGTGATCTGCCCGCCTTGGCCTCTCAAAGGCTGGGATTACAGGCATGAGCCATTGCACCTGGCCCTGGCTATTTTTTTTATTTTTGTTTATTTATTTATTTTTTGCAACGGAGTCACTCTGCTCCTCAGGCTGGAGTGCAGTGGCTCGATCTCTGCTCACTGCAACCTCCGCCTCCTGGGTTCAAGTGATTCTCCTACCTCAGTCTCCTGAGTAGCTGGGGTTACAGGCACACACCACCACGCCTGGCCAATTTTTGTATTTTTAGTAGAGATGGGGTTTCACCATGCTGTTCAGGCTAGTCTCAAACTTTTGACCTCGTAATCTGCCCATACCAGCCTCCCAAAGTGCTGAGATTACAGGCGTGAGCCACTGTGCCCGGCCTGTTTTTATTTTTTGTAGAGACAGGGTCTCCCTTTGTTGTCCAGGGTGATCTCGAACTCCTGGGCTGTGTGATCTGCCCACATCAGTCTCTCTTGTAGCTTGGACCACAGGCGTACACTCCCAGGCTTGGCTAATTTTTAAATTGTTTTTTCTGGTAGAGACAGGCTCCCTATGTTGCCCAGGCTGGTCTCAAACTCCTGGGCTCAAGTGATCCTCCCAAAGTGTTGGAATTACAGGCATGAGCCACTGTGCCCAGCCTCTGTTGTTATTTTTGAAATGATGAAGATATTACCTTAAAAATCTCTGTCATATGTTTGTCCAGGATAACTTGTGTATTCACATATTTAGAATATGTATATTTTGATAACCTTTGATTGAGTGGTTTTCTTCTGTAAAATACAGAAGGTCTGTGATCCTGTTTTCCTTTTCATCGTCCCCATTCCACCATAATATGAAAGATCTGAAAATGCTGCTTTATCATTTGAGTATTTTTATTTATTTTATGTTTTTAAATTGATTTATTTTTTATATTTTTTTGAGAGGGAGTCTCTCTCTGTCTCCCAGAGCACAGTGGTGTGATCTCAGCCCACTGCAACCCCCGCCTCCCAGGTTCAAGCAATTCTTCTGTCTAAGTCTCCCTAGTAGCTGGGATTACAGGTGCATGCCATCATGCCTGGCTAACTTTTATATTTTTAGTAGAGATGGAGTTTCACCATATTGGTCAGGCTGGTCCCAAATTCCTGACCTCAGGTAATCCACCCTCCTCTGCCTCCCAGAGTGCTGGGATTACAGGCATGAGCCACCGTGTCCAGCCTTTTTTGGGTATTTTTAAAATGTAAGGTCTTTCGTCAAAGGATATAGCAAGACCCCAAAACACTCTGAACCTCTGCTGTATATAACTTTTATTTAAGATAATTTAATGGTTCATTTTTAATAAGAAAGCACCACTTCGGGGTAACAAGGACTTCCAGTGTCCAAGACTGTAGTTCAGCTAACTTAAAAATGAAAGGACTCCAGCAAGGAACACAAGTAAGTTTATACTCGATATTTTGCAAATCATGATATTATTTTTAAGGGCCGCTCTTGAGGCAGGGTTTTTATGATCCTAACATTCCAGCTGTGGTTTTGGAGGCAGCATGTTTACTACTGCTCTAAATACAAGGATGGTAGGTGTGTATTCTTACTGCTAAAGGGCTGAAAAAAGAAGCTGAGCCTCCCTTCAAGTGAGTAAACCTTTATTCGGTGGGCTTGGGCGCTGTGTTCCTATGGACCTTCGGTGGTCATTATGGAATGCAGGCCCAACAACAACCCAGTCATGGGCGAGCCTGGCCTCTCCGAGGCATGATGGCACGGTGTCCCGGCTCATGGCTTCAGGCAGCCCATGGAAAACCACTTTCTGGTTAAGTCCGCCTCATACTGTTCCACCAATGGAAAAAATTGAACATGATGAGGGTGTGTAGCTAGCAGACAAAAATACATCCAGCATTGCACAGGATCTGTTTTTAGCTCTCAACGGCTGAGTACTTGAAGTGTTAGACACTGTTTCATGGCTTACCATGAGCAGAAGGAAGAGTGAGTTTGTGGATGTGTATATAGACTCTCGCTTTGTGAAACTTTTCTTATTAACAAAAAGACCCTGAGGAAAACTGGCTACATCAAAAGCGTTGGCAAAGGTAAGGTTATAACTGTTTACTTCCCCTCTTCTGGAGTTGAGACGTAATTTTATATGTGAGATATAAATGCTTCTCACAATGCTCCCTCCGGCAGTATCTAAGCGCTGACTTATCTTTGACATGATTTTGTACTTAGTCTGCATACGTTGCTTTGCATAAGGGACTTGTTACTTTTCAATTTGAGTGTCCATATGCTTTCAAACACCTATAGGTGATTTACTGCAGTTGCCTGTCCTGTTTTACTAATTAATTCTCCAAAAGTTGTATGTATTGTATGGATTTATTTTCTCCTGATGGTCTCAAGAAAGTACTACTTCTCAGTCTGAGCACGTTAAAGCACTGATGACCGTTACGTTACCAGTTAATTTTTTTTCAGGGTAGAAAGGGAAATTAAAATGTGGCAGAGATTGTGTTTTGCAGTTTTTTGGTTATTATGTAATCTCATCAGGACTTCGTTTTTAGCTGAGTGGGCTATTTGGCTTAAGAGTTGCTTTTCAAACTTGTCATTTGATGTTCACTGTTTAGTATTGTCTGTTTGTCTTAAACTTTATGAGAAAGAAATGGAATCTTTTGTAATCTTGGGAGGGGGAGGTCCTTGTTTAAGTGGAATGATTGATTCATGTTCTAGTCCATTAGAGGCTGCTCATTCATTATTGTGTTTGAAACGCCCGAAGCACGAGTCCTGCTGAACATCTAGTGTGTGCTCATCAGCAGGGGCCGAGGAATCCTGGCTTTGGTGTAGTTCTTTCTTGGCTTTACATTAATTTGGCCAAGCGTGTAATTCGCAGAAAATTGGTAGGTGGAGAGACAGAAATAGGAAGCTTCATTGAAGTCACTGTAACTTACAAGATTATTTATAGAATTTCTGGAAAGTAAGGGCACGGGCGAACAGCTGCCGGAGTTTTCCCCATCATGTTTAAACATTTTCTCATGGCCTCTCGTCACACTTAGGGATCCTAAAATTTTCTACTTTCAGTATTACCAGGTTATGAATTATTTTCGGGCAGGCTACGTGGGTTCCTTTTCAGCGGTGTTGGGTCGGGGCTGCCTTCCGCATGGGTGTCTTGTGCCTCTGCCATTTGTTCACTTCCTTTACAGACACGTCTTTAGGGAGGGAGGAATGTGAGTGTGGCTCAGGTAGGCTACAGTTCGTAGAAAGATTGGTCACATTTTATGGATGACTTTTCCTTTTATTCTGAAAGATGCTGCTCTGACAGAGCCAGCAAGCATCGAGAACAGGAACGGAGGCGGGCACTGACTGCCTCCTTCTCCGGTCACATTAATACTTGTCACCTACTTTGATTCTTGCCAGAGCTTGTGGACAGAAAGCGAAGTCTGTTGAAGAACCTGATGACTCGAATCCATACTGACCAGACCCTAAATAGTGTTTTGAATGCAAGTAGATAACACCTTTTTTCAATGGTTTAGTGTGGGGGGAGTGACGGCAGAGTCCTTTCATTAGATCAGGCCTGCAGGAAGGATGCCTGGACGTGCAAGATAAGCATTAGGCTCCTTGAGAAGAGATTAGTTTTCCAGTGGGTAAGTGGTCCTTCACTTACCCACTAAGTAAAACAGATGATTCTGTCTTGGTGGTCCCAGATTGTGCTTGAGCAGAGCCATACTTTCTTTTGCAAAATTAGTGCAGGCTCTCTGCAGCGTCTTCCCACCAGAAGTGTTGGCTAAAATAACACAGAGCTTGAGCCCCTTAAATCCCTGATGGGGCACTTTACGCGATGTGTATGTGCCTCTATGTTTGACTCACTTTGTAAGAAATATTCTGTGATTATAATAAGGTTAGTGAGATCTCTTAGTTCAACTTTTAGATTAAAAAGAAATATTTCCTTTTTATGGAACATGAAGAACAAGGTCTATTTGGACTTTATTATTATTATTTTTTTTGAGATGGACCTTAGGCAATGTTTCAGAGGAGACAATTGAAGAACCAGAGAACTGAAGTGACTTGTCCAAAGCCATAGAGATGTTTAGTTATCCAGCTGGAAAGAAATTCCAGGTATCCTGTTAGTCCTTGTCTTACTCTACCTGTTCCTTAATTGAGAAAACTTTGGCACATCCTGATGTATCTTAGATAATTGATAGTGCCTAAATCTACAGACACATGCGTATACTTTTTTTTTTTTTTTTTTTGGAGACAGAGTCTCGCTCTCTTGTCCAGGCTGAAGTGTAATGGTATGGTCTTGGCTCACTGCAACTTCTACCTCCTGCATTCAAGTGATTCTCCTGCCTCAGCCTCCTGAGTAGCTGGGATTACAGGCTCCCACCACTATGCCCAGCTAATTTTTTTTGTATTTTTATAGAGACAGGGTTTCACTATGTTGACTAGGCTGGTCTCAAATTCCTGACTTCAAGTGATCTGCCCACCTTGGCTTCCCAAAGTGCTGGGATCACAGGCGTGAGCCACCGCGCCCGGCCTACATGCATATACATTTCCTTTGCTCCCTCCTTCCTTCTTCCTTTCCCTTTTTTCCCTGGTTCTTTCTTTCATCTATTTACTTACCTGTTTATCAAATCTGTTTGGTAACCTGTCTGTTGGTCTGGTTTACCTGTCTGTTTAAAGACAGACTTTAAAGCTCTGGTGGAGAAAACGGCCTTTGCTTTTCTTTAGCCTAATCAAGTTCAAAGGTTTACATTCAATCTGTGACCCTCAGCTCTCTGACTGTTGCCAGGGAGAATTTTAGGTGCACATGTGTTACCCTAACCTATGCAATAAGACAGCTTTGATTAGACTTCACCTGGCCATCTCTTCCTGTTTCAGCCTTTGATTGAGTTTGTTTGTTTCATGGTCACATTCCAATAGAAGACTGTTTAGGTTTTGTTACTCCTGTGCCTTATAAAAAAGAAGCCCTGGAAGGGAACAGAAAGATAGCAGATGAGGCCTGCCTTTAGTGCCAAGGTGATGTCAGGCACTTTTGGAAAAGTAAACTTTACACATAAAGTGATAGACCAAGTTATCATTTACACTTAAGGAAAGGGATGTGGTAAGCCCCACAGATAGTGTCGGGATGAAGTTGATTCAGGGCGTTCCTAGGACTTGAATAAAGGTTAAAAAATCCTGGGTATCGTTCAAGCACTGGAAAGCGAGAATAATCCTTATCCTGCCTTTGTACTTGACCCTGACCCTTCTCTATAGTTGCAGAGTTGCTGGAGTTGGATTTCTAAAATGGAGATGTGAAGAAGGGCTAAGGAGAGATGGGGTTTGCAAGCTTTTAAAGACAAAAGCTAGAATCCATGCGATTAAAGGCAAGGAGAAGAAACCCACTAGAGAGAATAAAGATAGACTTGTTTTCAGGCTGCCCTTGGCCACCCCTGGAAGGTGGAAAAAGGCATCTTAAAGACAAGTGAAAGGAAGCTTTATACCCAGACACAGTGGTGAACTGAGGAAACTCATGACATTAGGAGGTGCTAGACAGTAAAGTGCTTCATGGAAATGTCCATACATTCTTGGAATACATACACACACACACACACACACACACACACACACACACACTCCATTGAAAATTGATATGCTGATCACAAATGTATCCAAACAGCCAGACAAGCTAACTATAAAACAACAACAATAACAAGATGCCTGAATCAACAGGAAATTAACAGTAACTGTCACTTACCTTTTTGAAAAATGTCGGCCGGGTGGCTCATGCCTATAATCCCAGCACTTGGGAAGGTCAAGGCAGGAGGATCACAGGGTCAAGAATCAAGACCATCCTGGCCAACATGGTGAAACCCTGTCTCTACTAAAAATACAAAAACGTTAGCTGGGCGTGGTGGTGTGCACCTGTAGTCCCAGCTACTCAGGAGGCTGAGGGAGGAGAATAGCTTTAATCTGGGAGGTGGAGATTGCAGTAAACTGAGATCGTGCCACTGCACTCCAGCCTGGTGACAGAGCGAGACTCTCTATCAAGAAAAAGAATGTTACTTACAGCAGAAAAAATAGAAATGACAAGACAGCACAGTGACATGCAGGTAATCAAGGAGTTTCTCACTGGAGCTCTTTTATCCTGACGCCCTACTGCGTGCATGTGATGTTCGTGCCTCTCAAACGTTTCTGCAAGTTTCTGTGATAGGAGGGGCGGTGGCTCCACCTCCTGTTGTGTGTGTGACTCCTCCCCCTTTGACCCATTCTAGGACATTTCAGGAATGGCCCCTCTCTCTAAACCACATCACATTCTCCCTGTATTTCTCATTAGCGTGCTGGAATTTCTCCTGGAGATACACACATACACAACAATGTAGCTCTTTAGATCCTTCTGTCCTTCCCACTAGCATCGGATTCCTCTCTGCTTCCCTTTATAGTAAAACTCTTTGAATGAGCTGACTCTATTCACTCCCTTCAGCTTCATTGACCTCATCCTCAAACTCAATCCAGTCCATCTTTCTCCACCTCACTCTGCCCTTGTCCTGTTCACAGAGACCTGCACAATGGCAAGTCTGCTAAATGCAGTGCCTGTTCTTGGTTTTTGTTATTTGAATCCAAAATATTTGACATGATTGCTCAGTCTTCTCCCTGAAATCCTTTTCCCGATTGGCTTTGGGTGTCACACACTCTCTTGGTTTTCTGTTTTTTTTTTGAGATGGATCTCGCTCTGTCACCCAGGCTGGAGTGCAGTGGTGTGATCTTGGCTCGCTACAACCCTGCCTCCCAGGTTCAAGTGCTTCTCCTGCTTCGGCCTCCTGAGTAGCTGGGACTACAGGTATGTGCCACCATGCCTGGCTAATTGTTGTGTTTTTTTTTTCAGTAGAGATGGGGTTTCACCATGTTGGTCAGGCTGGCCTCGAACTCCTGACCTCATGATCCACCTGCCTCGGCCTCCCAAAGTGCTGGGATAACAGGCATGAGCCTCCATGGCCCGCCTCTTGGTTCCTCTTAATTCAGTTGACTGACTGCTCCTTCTGTCTTCTTCATGGGTTTCTCCTCATTTCCTTAACCTCTTGATGTCAGGGTGCCCCAGGGTCTCCTTGGACCTCCTGTCTATCCTTTGTTCACTTATGGAGAGCTCATCCAGCTTGTGTTTTAAGTACCATCTTTGTGTGGGTGAGTAGCCCACTTCTCCCCTGAACTGCAGACTGCTATTGCCACTTAAGTCTCCAGTGGACACCTCAAAGCCAGCACGTCCAAAATCAAACTCCTCATCTTGCCCTGCACAGCCTGCTCTACCCTGCCGTCCCCATTCTCCCATGGCTTTAATGGAACAGTGTGGAGTCGTCCTTCACGTCGCTCACACTTACTTCCACCGGCTCTCCCTTCAGCCCTCCGGAGCCTCAGCTGTGTTGGGAGGCAGCCCCCCCTCCTACTGCCCCTACAGAAGCTGGGGTGCAACGCCTCTCCCCTGCATTGGTCCAATAGCCTAGCAGGTACCCCTGCTGCTTCCACTGTGTCCCTGGCAATCCAGATCCATGCAGCGGCCACCCAGATCCTTTTAAAATGTCCCGCGATGAGCCTTCTCAATCACACCCTCTAATTATGACTTCTCTTCTCAATGTGAAAGCCAAAGTCCTTCAACTGTCCGTCAAGCCTGCTCCCTCTGGCTCTGACCTCTCCTGCCCTTCTTCCCATGTTTGCTGTGCTGTGGTCATGCTGGCCCCTGCCCGTCCACCTCTCGGGCACTTGCACTTTCTGTGTGGGCCCCTTTCCCTGGAGCTCACTTGATGTCTCCTCCTTGCAAGTCTCTACTGAGGTTTCGCCATTCAGCGAGGCTTCCTCCCCTCTTAAGAATCGCAGCAACCTTCCCCTCCACGTTGCCGCCTCCCCCATTTCCTTCCTTACTGTTTTGTCAAAGTGCTTATCACCTCCTAATAGAACATTTATTTTCCGGCTGGGCGTGGTGGCTCACGCCTGTCATCTCAGCCCTTTGAGAGGTGGAGGCCAGTGGATCACTTGAGGTCAGGAGTTTGAGATCAGCCAGGCCAACATAGTGAAATCCTGTCTCTACTAAAAAAAAAAATACAAAAATTAGCCAGGTGTTATGGTGGGCTCCTGTAGTCCCAGCTGCCTGGGAGGCTGAGGCAGGAGAATTGCTTGAACCCAGGAGACAGAGGTTGCAGTGAGCCGAGATTGCACCACTGCACTCCAGCCTGGGCGACAGAGCAAGATGCTGTCTCAAAAAAAAAAAAAAGCAAAATTTCTCTCCGCTTTAGTATAAATTCCATGAGAGCAGGGATATTTCTGTGGATGGGCGTCTATTTTGTTTGTTGCTGTATCCCCAGGGGTTAGAACAGTGTCTAGCAAAGAGTTGTGATTCAGTAACTATTTATTGCCTTACTCAGTGAAAACGCATCCTCCCTGGGAAGCCCGTTGATGTAACAGAAGCAACCTAATGTAAATGCGAAATACGTTGAACTCCTAGAATTTATCTTAAAAATGTAAATTTTATACTTTACTTCATGATATATAGTTCCTTTTTTATTTGAGATGGAGTCTTGCTGTGTCGCCCAGGCTGCAGTTCAGTGGTGCCATCTCAGGTCACTGCAATCTCTGCCTCCCAGGTTCAAGCAATTCTCGTGCCCAAGCCTCCCGAGTAGCTGGGATTACAGGCGTGCGCCACCACACCTGGCTAATTTTTGTCTTTTCTATAGAGACGGCTTTCACTGTGTTGGCTATACTGGTCTCAAACTCCGGACCTCAAGTGATCCACCTGCTTCAGCCTTCCTATGTGTTGGGATTACAGGTGTGAGCCACTGTGCTCTGCCATGACACATATTTCTTTATTGTGGACATAATATTTAAATTACATAGCATTAAATGAAATCAGCATCAGGAAGATGCCCCTTGGTTATTCCATGGTGTGGAGTGTCTCCTGTGCTCTCTCTTTGTCTTGGGGGCCACACCCCACCTCCACAGCCATTGGGAGGCATAGTTTGAGTTATAATTGTTATTGAAGACAGTGACTGTGAAGCTTAAAGTATCAAAAAAAAAAAAAAATTCTCATTTGTGTAATGTTCTTTGTAAGGCAGCAGTAGACTTGGATAACTAAATTTTAACCTTAAAGCTTTGTGGTTAACTTAGACGTTTAGTTTTTTCATTTTATTCTTACCTCTTCATCCTCAGCCATGGAAGTCTTTGTTACTTGGAGAAAAAATACCCTTAGAGAAGGACATTAAGATGTTTTATTTGTGAAAGGGGCATGGATTGATCAGAAACACAACTACTCTTTCATTTATTTATTTATTTTTAATTTAAAAATTTTTGTTTTTCTGAGACGGAGTCTCGCTCTGTCACCTGGACTGCAGTGGTGTGATCTCAGCTCACTACAGCCTCCGCCTTCCAGGTTCAGGCAATTCTCCTGCCTCAGTTTCCTAAATAGCTGGGAATACAGGCACCTGCCACCACATCTGGCTAATTTTTGTATTTTAGTAGAGATGGGATTTCACCATGTGGCCAGGCTGGCCTCAAACTCCTGACCTCAGGTGATCCACCTACCTCGGCCTCCCAGAGTGCTGGGATTACAGGAGTGAGCCACCGTGCCCGGCCACAACCACTCTTTTAAAAGGGAATCCTGAAAGTTAAATTGTACTTAAAAAAAAAAAGAGAAAAAAATAATTTCAGATTAAAGAGTACAAAAGAATTTAAAATTATTTTTATTTTTTAAAGAAAGAGAGTTTTACTATATTGCTTAGGCTGGTCTCAAACTCCTGGAATCAAGGGGTATTCCTATCTTGGCCTTCCAAAGTACTCGGAATACAGGCATGAGCCGCTGCATTGAAATGGCCTGGTGCGGTGGCTCACACTTATAATTCCAGCGCTTTGGGAGGCCAAGTCAGGAGGATCCCTTGAGCCCAGGAGTTGAAAATCAGCCTGGGTGACATAGTGAGACCTTGTCTTTACAAAGAATAAGATAAAATAATTAGCAGGGTTGGTAGTGCAAGCCTGTAGTCCCAGCTACTTGGGAGGCTGAAACAGGAGGATCGCTTAAGCCCTGGCATTTGAGGTTACAGAGAACCATGATCACACCACTGAACTGCAGCCTGGGTGGTAGAGCAAGACCTTGGCAATTAATTGATCAAAATCAATCAATTTTTTAAAATGATTGAAAATATCCAGGTTTGATTCCCACCTTTGCCTTTTAGTGATTTTGGCCAAATTATCCCCTTGGAGGCTGAAATTCTTTTCTGTAGAACAGGGATGATTATGCAAACTATGAGGGTTCTTGTGCCCAGGATACCCTGGCACGTAGCGGCATTGAGAACAGATTGGCCGGGCGTGGTGGCTCATACCTGTGGTCCCAGCACTATTGAGGCCAAGGTGGGCAGATCACCTGAGATCAGGAGTTCGAGACCAGTCTGGCCAACATGGTGAAAGCCCATCTCTACTAAAAATACAAAAATTAACTGGGCGTGGTGCCATGTGCTTGCTATCCTAGAGGATGAGGCCTGAGAATTGTTTGAACCTGGCAGGCAGAGAGAGGTGCAGTGAGCTGAGATCGCACCAGTGCACTCCAGCCTGGGCGACACAGTGAAACTCCCATCTCAAAACAAAGAACGGATTATACCCTTCCTTCTCTGTCCATGTTTCATCTGCTTTGGGTATGAAAAAATTTTAAATTTCTATAAATTAGGCAATTTAAACTATACCATCTAGTGTGTGTGTGTGTGTGTGTGTGTGTGTGTGTGTGTGTGTGTGTGTGTGTATTTTCTTTTTTCCTGAAAGTTTCTGTAAAGTTGTTAGCTAAAATCTTATCAGGTTGGTTGTGAATACTCATACAAATTAAGGAAAATTTCAGCAATGATTGCTTAATTTACCTGCAGCTTCAGGGACAACCTATGTTGTAGCCTTAAGACATGCATTTCTAAAAATGACTCTCAAACAGGGCAAAAACCTTAGGTTGAAGTAGAATTACACATTTTATGAGAGTGGGGAAAGCACCTATTTAGATGAGGGGAAAAAATGTGTGGTTTAAGTCCTGTTCATTTTTTAACTTAAATGGAACAGTGTAAAATGAAGAAATGTTTTGCCAAGAATAACTTGGTACAATGACCGTGGTATATTTTGGTTACAGAATGTGATTGAGGTTTAGGAGGACAGTATCTGCTTCTGATTTACTGACGTTCAGGCCTTACACACATGCAGGTTTCCACAGGCAGCGAGAAGCTGTGTGGTGGCCGTCTTGAGATTTCAGGGCATGATTCTGTTTAAGTTTTGATGTAAACCTTGGGAAGGGCTTACCCCGGCCTAAGCTGGTTCTTTGTGGAGTGGCTCAAGTTCAGAAAGGTTAAAAATGAGAGGTTGTTTACAAGTCATGCTAATAATTTTGAATCTCATGTTTATAAAAGTTGCAAAAGAGGGGTATTTAGAAGACATGCTAACAGCTTTAGCTCTTTTGAATCTTTAGTCTGGTCATCACCAGGACAGGACCACGAGGTTTACAGAGAGACCAGGACATTGGACAAGTTTTGGCTGAGACTTGAAGTAGGCAGGGGAGAAAGGGCAGAGTGAGACTCAACATTTGATATATTAAAAAAAAATCCATGCTTGAAAGAGCCATGGTGAGAATGTGTAAAATGCATTTGAATCATTTCTAAAAGAAAAGTAAGGAAAATATTTTATCTTACTCAGGATTATTTTATTTTAGCCAATATTGATTGTGTAATTAAAAAAATTAAAAAACAAAATTTTTATTGGGCAGCTCCTGAACGAGAATAGGTCCAGAAAAACTTCTTGATTTTGCAGTTTTGCCCGAAAGTGTGTGTGTGTTTAAATTCCCTGAAATATTTTCAGTTTCTGTGATGGCTCACGTATAGCTGGGACACTGAATTTACTTGACGTTCCAAAAACATACCAGTAATATTTGTGGGATTGCTGGTTTGACCATCTCTCTCATAAACTTCATGCTGTTAAAGTTGTCATATTTTCTCTCTCTCTTCTCTTCCCTGACCCCCATTCCCCTACAGACGGAGTCTTACTCTGTTGCCCAGGCTGGAGTGCAGTGGAGAGATCTTGGCTCACTGCAACCTCCACCTCCCAGGCTCAAACAATTCTCCTGCCTCAGCCTCCCGAGTAGTTGGGACTACAGGCATGCCACCACGCCCGGCTAATTTTTGTATTTATAGTAAAGACAGGGTTTCACCATGTTGGTCAGCTGGTCTCAAATTCCTGACCTCAGTTGATCCACCCACCTTGGCCTCCCAAAGCGCTGGGATTACAGGCCTGAGCCAGTGCACCCAGCCTTTCATATTGTCTCTTACTGAGTCTCCACGTTTCAGGGTTTATAGTCTCTCTCCCTCCACGTGCAAGCTGATAAGCCCCTTTGGGAAGGGATGGTGTCACCTCTCATGCTGTGTCTCTCATGGTGGCCAGCACAGTGCTTACAGGAAAATCTCCAAACTTTCATGTCGAATTGTTGAGTGGAGCTTCTAAATTTCACTTCATTTCCCCAAGTTTCTGCCAATACTTTGAACGTTTTCTTCCTGGGTCCACACTGCCTCCCACACTGACGCTGAGCTGTTGGCTATAGTGGACTCCTTCCCCAGCGGGCGTTCCAAAGTGTCCTGAGGTTGCTGGTCACGCTGTGGTGTTTCTGGGGTTGGTGGATATCGGAGGGTGTGAAAGGGAAGGGCAGATGGCTGTCCAGTTCCCTTAGCTTCCGCCCCCTCAGCCTACCTTTTCCCTCTTCCCTCGTCCTCTCTCCAAACTTCGTCCCTGACCCTGGTGCTCAGGACTGCAGCCCCTTCACACCTTTCCCTGAAGGAGCTGGGGTCTTTCTCCTCATATTCTCTTGGGGATTCAGTCCTTCGGGGATCCAGCAAGTGGTTATGAAGCACCGTGTCTTTGGACAAGCCATTTTCTGTTCCCTAGAATTCCCCTTTCCTTTTTCCTTTCCTTTCCTTTCCTTTCTTCTCTCTTTTCTTTTCTCTTTTCTTTTCTCCTTTCCTTTCCTTTCTTTCCTTTTTTTTTCTTTCTTTTTTTCTTTTCTTTGACACAGTCTTGCTCTGTTGCCCATGATGGAGTGCAGTGGCGTGATCTTAACTCAGTTCAACCTCTGCCTCCCAGATTCAAGAGATTCTTCTGCCTCAGCCTCCTGAGTCGCTGGGATTCCAGGTGCCCACCACACTCAGCTAATTTCTGTATTTTTTAGTGGAGATGGGCTTTCACCATGTTGGCCAGGCTGGTCTGGAACTCCTGACCTCAGGTGATCCATCTACCTTGGCCTCTCACAGTGCTGGGATTACAGGTGTGATTACAGGAAAGAGAGGGCTACTGTGCCCAGCCCTCTCTTTCCTTTCTTCATCTAATGGAATCCTGCTCATCCTTCAGGACCCACTTGTTCAGTTATCTTCCTTACGCGGTTGTTCCTAACTTTTCTACAAAGAAGTTGAATGTCCAATGAATGTGTCTGTTTCTTTTTTTAATTTGTGCATTGCAAAAGGATGAAGCTCATGGGACTAACTTGTAGTGTCCAGATTGCACATTAATGATGGGCTGTCTTTTTAAAAAAGATCTGGCTCTTACTGTCTCCATCTGAAGCGTTTGCCTTGGACAATGACCCTTTCTTTTCCTTTCCCTTCCTGTTCCTTCTCTCTTTTGATGGAGTCTTGCTCTGTCTCTCAGGCTGGAGTGCAGTGGTTCGACCTGGCTCACTGCAACCTCCACCTCCCAGGTTTAAGAGATTCTTCTTCCTCAGCCTTCCGAGTAGCTAGGATAACAGGAATGCACTGCCACATTGGCTAATTTTTGTATTTTTAGTAGAAATGAGGTTTCACCATGTTAGCCAGGCGGGTCTCGAGCTTCTGACCTCAGGTGATCCACCTGCCTTGGCCTCCCAAAGTGCTGGGATTACAGGCATGAGCCACCGCACCTGGCCTTGACTTTTCTTTCTCTTTCCTTTTTTTTTAAGGCAGGGTTTCACCATGTTGGTCAGGCTGGTCTTGAACTCCCGAACTCAGGTGATCCGCCCACCTTGGCCTCCAAAGTGTTTGGATTACAGGCATGAGCCACTGTGCCTGGCCTTTTTTTTTTTTTTTTTTTGAGTCGGAGTCTTGCTCTGTCGCCCAGGCTGAAGTGCAGTGATGCAATCTCGACTCAAGTGATTTTCATGCCTCAGCCTCTGCGGTTTAAGTGATTTTCATGCCTCAGCCTCCGAGGTTCAAGTGATTTTCATGCCTCAGCCTCCCAAATAGTTGGGATTACAGACGTGAGCCACCAATTTTTATATTTTTGGTAGAGATGAATATCACCATGTTGTCTAGGCTGGTCTTGAATTCCTGACCTCAAGTGATCCGCCCACCTTGGCCTCCCAAAGTGTTGAGATTACAGGTGTGAGCCACTGTGCCTGGGCAACAATGACTTTTTGAATGTTTTGGGACTCTGGGGCTTGGCGGTCCTTGGATTTTATTAAAATGTATGTACCATTCTGACAAAACTACCTCTTGTGGTTTTATATGTCACTGTTTTAAAAACAATTTTTAAAAGAAATCACGACTCAAGAAGATATAATTTTACTTCACAACCAAGTTTATGGACAAACACACAAGCACACACAAGAATTTAGTTTCATGAAACAAATTCTGCTCTTACTGGGATTCACTCTTCTATTTTCTGTTCTTTTTATTCTGTCTTCTGCTCTATTTTGTTCTCTTCTATTCATTTAAAAATACTGGTGTCAATTCATTGAATGAATTTCATGACTCAACAATGGGCCATGAGCCATGATCAGCCTTCTGTAAGCCATGCTGCAGATGTTAGGATGTTTTCTAAAACAGGTGTGGGTGCCGAGATCCTCCTTGTGATGAATTGACTTACTAAGGTGATGAACTGGACAAAAAGCTGAGCTATTGTCTCTGTGGAATTTATGACTTTCCCCTTGTTGAATGCCAGCCGTGTTTGTCAGCTGAGATCCTGCTCAGAGGGCATTCCTTGCTGCAGATGGGTTTAACCATTCATCTGTTAATATGCATTTGGAAGGAGTCCTGCTGAATTGAAAGAAGACTGATGGGGCCCCACAGTGGAAGCTTGGCTTCTGAAGGGCCCTTAGCAGCTTGCTTTCTGCTCACTTTATTTGTAAGGATTACCCTTCCTAAGCATTATTCCTATGGAGACCAGATGTTCCTTTTGCCTGCCTCTTTATATAAATTGGGTTCAAGTCTTCTTGTGATTAGAAATGAGCTCCCTCAAGAATGCCTTCTTGGCATTCAATTCATGTGTTCTGAGTGTAGTTCATTGACTCAAGATGAGAGAAACAGATTCTGGCAGTATTTCCAGAGTTTACTGTAAGTTTGGATCCCTGGCAGAGTTGACTCCTTTTGTTTTAGATTTTTAGGCACATTTGTCCTGTGTTTTAATACTTTTAGTGATGGAGACAATAATACAACTCCAGGATGGGGTCTCACAGCCTTGGGACTATTGACATATGAAGCCAGATGATTATTTATGTGGTCAACTGTCCTGTATGTTATACGGGGTTCAGTAGCTTCCCTCAGTCTTAACTCACTAGGTGATAGTAGCAGACCCCAGTTGTGACAATGAAAAATATTCCCAGACATGCCAAATGTCTCTTGGGGGGACAAAATTGCCCTCATTGAGAATAACTGCTTTAAGGTTCTACCAGTTGTTCAATGGACACTCAGGTTGTTTTCTTACATTTTCTAACATGAGTATCTACTAATGAGAGTGTATGGCTTGTGTTTGGTTATGGTTTTCTTTACATTTCATAGACTACTTGCAAATTTGGTAGTTTTTCTTTTTTTTGAGATGGAGTCTTGCTCTGTTGTCCAGGCTAGAGTACAATGGCACTGTCTCGGCTCACTGCAACCTCCGCCTCTTGGGTTCAAGTGATTATTCTGCCTCAGCCTCCTGAGTAGCTTGGATTACAGGCATCCACCACCACACCCAGCTAATTTTTGTATTTTTAGTAGAGACAGGGTTTTACCATGTTGGCCAGGCTGGTCTCGAACTTTTAACCTTGTGATCCACCCACCTCAGCTTCCCAAAGTGCTGGGATTACAGACGTGAGCCACCGCGCCTGGTCAAATTAGGTAGTTTTATATGCTGTAATAATTTATGGGAATTGATCAAAATCAAATGCTAACCAGTAGGACCTAGAAGATTCTAAATTTATATATATACCGATATATGTAATATTTCATTTAATAATAGGTAATGAAAGATCTGAAATGACAGTTTTAATAAATCTAATGTCATAATATACAAAATCAGACTTAAAACTAAAATTTATTAATACTTTGTTTTGCATTCTTGAATAATGAAGAGGTAATGAAAGACCCGAAACAACAGTTATAATGAGATCTAATGCCATAACATACAAAATTAGACTTATAACTAAAACTTAAGAATGGTACTTCGTTGCATTTCTCAGTATTTTAGGTGGTTTCAAATATATTTCCACACTTGATTCTCAGTCCGTAAGGTAGTAGGGCAGATATTTTTATCCTCAAGTTGCAAATGAGGAAAATGAAATTCGGAAAGCGTGAGCACTTTGCCCAAAGTCTCGCACGCTGTTTAAGAGACAGAAGCAGGTCTTCACCCGAGTTCTCTGACACAAACCAGACTAGAATTCAGAGACTTCTCTCCTTAGTGGTTAAAGCTGTGCCCCACCCTCCCTAAATGAAGAAAACCAAGCAGCTTTTGTTCATGATGGCTAGCCCTTTCGTTATCTGGCTCTTGTCACTATCTGAAGTATTTGCCTGGGACTAGGATGAGGGTCCTAGTTTAGTATAAAGATTGCTCTGGGAGTGACGTGAAGCCTGTTGGTATCTCCTGGTGCTCGTCCTTGCGCTTCCTCTGTGGATCTGCTTTTGTGCAGTGGCTCGGTTCTGTTTGCTGTCCCCGATCCGCCCCCTGCCCTCCTCGCAGGCCTCTGCTCAGCACCATCTGCCCACCGGAGGGTTTCCTCTCACTGCCCTTCAGTTGCTCCATCTGGGCAGCCAGCTCAGGGCCGCAGTCCAGAGACAAAGCAGAGGCGGACGATTCTAGTTTTCTTTGCTGTAAATGCCACACTACATGGAACCAGAGAATTTGGGGATCTGACTCATCCAATCAAGCCCCAGGCTAAAGGCAAATGAAGAAAAGGTAAATCTTGAATTTCCTCCTGAAAGCTACTTTCCCCCGGGTCTCAGTACATGATGGTGGCTGTTGGGACTGTGATGGCATACTTACCACATTCCTTCACATGGCTGCACATTTCTGGTGTGGTTATGGATCACAATTCAAAAAAAGAAAAACAACTTTCATTCTTTGTAATTTTAGCTTAAAAAGCTACAGAGCATACTCACATGAATGGGGACTGGAAAGGAGTGCAGAATGAAAGGTAAGGATTTACCTTACTCCCAAAGTGTTGGGTGGCAGGCGTGAGCCACTGCGCCCTGCCCGACTTTTTTTTCTTTTTTTCCTTTCCTCCTCCCTGCCAGGACTGACCGAGTGTTGCACATCTGGGGACTGGAAGGGAATGCAGAATGAATGGTAGGATTTTGGGGATGGGAAGGGAATGCAGAATGAAAGGTAGGATTTTGGGGATGGGAAGGGAATACAGAATGAAAGGTAGGATTTTTTTTAAATTTAGGTCCATGGCATTGTGATCAGTTTTAAAAACTTCCAATATTTATTATAATTGTCTCATAAAAAATTATTATAAAAAGTATGTACACAGCATAAAATGTTTGCTAACTATACACACCCTTGGTGTCACGTTATTCCAGAGTGACTTCACTTAAATGACCTCTCCACCAGCCCTGGCCTCAGCACACGTGGTTCTGTCTCAGCTATTACTGCAGGTTAGAACACCTTCACAGGGGTTACTGCAGCAGACTACACCTATACTCACTTTTGCTATTTGCAAACACTAGGCTGTTTTAAACTACCACTACCACTTCTTCTTCTTCTTTTTTTTTTTAAGAGTTTACATGAAATCTGTTGTTTTTTACATTTTTTTTCAGCCGCCTTTCTGTTAACTAAAATAGTTTTTAAACTTGAATATCATAAAATTCCCTTAGTAAAGGAATCAGGGGCCCAGAGGTTACTGAGCATTTGGCTTAACTATTCCCTTGCTTCCAGACAAAAATCATAGCTGAAGCATGACAGGTAAATATCTGTTCAATTTGTCAAATTCCTCAGGGACAGTAATTACGTAGTTTCCCTCAGGGATTATCCTTCCTGTCAGTATATTTCTCATAAATATTGGACAAATTCTTCCTCCTACAGTTTAAGGCTAGTTTTTTTTTTGTTTTTTTTTTGAGATGGAGTCTCACTCTGTTGCCCAGGCTGGAGTGCAGTAGTGTGATCTTGGCTCACCGCAGCCTTCGGCTCACCGCAGCCTTCACCTCCTAGGTTCAAGTGATTCTTCTGCCTCAGCCTCCTGAGTAGTTGGGACTACGGGCACGTGCCATCATGCCTGGCTAATTTTTATAGTTTTAGTAGAGACGGGGTTTCACTATGTTGGCCAGGCTGGTCTCGAACTCCTGACCTAGTGATCTGCCTGCCTCAGCCTCCCAAAGTGATGGGATTAACAGGCGCGAGCCACTGCGCCTGGCTCAGCTGTTTTTTTGTTTTTTTCCTTCCCTGCCAGGATTGACCCAGCCTTGCACATTTGGTCCGCATTAGGCGTATGTGAAAATGCACATTGTTCTAGGATTCCGTCACTCCCTGTTTGCTCTTCTCTATCTTAATTATGGAAACGTATCCTTGTGGGTTGATACATCAGTCTTTCTGCCACACCCAGTAAGGAGGATTCCTGCCCTTGGTCTGGGATCCAGATCAACTGTGTAGCACGTAAATTGCTGTCATTCGATCCCACCGGCGTCTACTGAGTGCTTATGAAAACTTCCATGTGCCAGGCCTTGAGTGCACAGAGTCTGGGCGAGGATGGGGTCTCCTGGGTTTTTGAAATATCCCACAAAATAAAAAAATGAAGCTATTTAATTGCAAAGATAGTAAGATGAGTTTAGGTTCTAACCTGCCGGCGGGGCAGAAACTTCTACCTGGGAGCGATTCTGCGGCTGTGAATTCTGGCTCTGTGTGTGTCCTGAGCAGCGGACACAGTCGGCTACCTCATCACAGTTTTGTTGGCTGGTGTTGGCGAGCTCGGGGCCTGTGCTGTGTGTGCTGCAGCTCAGGAGGGCTGACAAAGAGAGGTGGCTGTGGAGTGAGTGGTCAGGAGCCTGTCGCTTTAGTGTCATTGCTGGACGTTGGTCTTTACGAAAGGAAACAAATGAAGGCTCACTCTGATGCACTCACTGTGACAGACTGCGTGGCAGCAGCCCAGAGCTACTCTGGCCATTTGTCGTTCCCTCAGTTAAAAAATAAGAAGGTAGCTAAGGTAGAGCAACAGCTCAGGTTTTGAACTTTATTTATTTATTTATTATTATTATCATCATCATTTTTGAGACAGAGTCGACAGAGTCTTGCTGTGTCTGTCACCCAGGCTGGAGTGCAGTGGCTTGATCTCAGCTCATAGCAACCTCCGCCTCCCGATTCAAGCAATTCTCCCACCTCAGCCTCCTGAGTGGCTGGGATTACAGGTGTGTGCCACCACACCTGGCTAATTTTTTTTTTCTTTTTAGTAGAGGTGGGGTTTCACCATGTTGGCTGGGCTGGTACCGAACTCCTGGGCTCAGATCCATCTGCCTGGGCCTCCTAAAGTGCTGGGATTACAGGCTTGAGCCTCCATGCCTGGTCAGGTTTTGAACATTTTTCCTTTTTTGAGACAGAGTTTCGCTCTTGTTGCCAAGGCTGGAGTGCAATGGCGCGATCTCGGCACATTGCAACCTCCACCTCCCGGGTTCAAGAGATTCTCCTGCCTCAGCCTCCCGAGTAGCTGGGATTACAGGCATGCACCACGATGCCTGACTAATTTTGTATTTTTAGCAGAGACAGGGTTTCTCCATGTTGGTCAGGCTGGTCTCAAACTCTTGACCTCAGGTGATCTGCCTGCGTCTGCTCCTAAAGTGCTGGGATTACAGGCGAGAGCCACCGCGCCCCGCTGGTTTTGAACTTTTAAAAGGTGGGGTTCTTGTGGACCAGCCCATGTGTGTGATGGGGCCAGGTTCTTGTGGCAGCTCTACCAGTTGCTATCCCCTTTTTAGATGTGTGGGACAGTGGCCTACTAAAAGGTTGGGGGCCGGTAGCATAGCAGGCACCTTCTTGGTCCTCATTAATTAGAGGCTGAGCTGTTGGATTTCCTGCTGATGGCCAAGTGGAAAATCTATTTGACTTTTTTAGTTTTAATTTAAAATGTATCTGCATGAATAGACTCAGGCAGGAGGTTTGTCTCTGGCTTTGTTGGAGGAACTGAGCTCCAGTGTCATTGCGTCTCCTCTTTAATTTGACTAACTTTAAACGTCACCACTGAGGCTGGGTGCGGTGGCTCATGCGTATAATCCCAACACTTTGGGAGGCTGAGGTGGGTGGATCATCTGAGGTCAGGAGTTTGGGACCAGCCTGGCCAACATGGTGAAACCCATCCCTAATAAAAATACAAAAATTAGCCAGGTGTGGTGGCAGGCGCCTGTAATCCCAGCTGCTCTGGAGGCTCAGGCAGGGGAATCACTTGAACCTGGGAGGTGGAGGCTGTGGTGAACCAAGATCATGCCACTGCACTCCAGACTGGGCAACAGAGTGAGACTCTGCTTCAAAAAAAAAAAAAAGTCACCATTGAACCCTCCTAAGAAGATATACAATAGCCAATAAGCACACAAAAAAGATGGCTCAATATCACTCATCATTGGAGAAATGCAAATGAAACTGATAACGAGATACCTAACACCTATGTCCATTTGGATGGCTACTGTCAAAAGAAACGAACAACAAGCATGGGAGAGGATGTGGAGGAACTGGAACTCTGTTGCACTATTATTGGTGGACATGTCAAATGAGGCAGCTGTTGTAGAAAACAGCATGGCAGCTCCTTAGAGAATTTAAAATAGGGCAGGGCACAGTGGCTCATGCCTATAATCCTAGCACTTTCGGAGGCCGAAGTGGGTAGAGCACTTGAGGCCAGAAGTTCAAGACCACCCTGGCCAACATGGTGAAGCTCCATCTCTACTAAAAATACAAAAATTATCTGCTGTAGTGGTATGTGCCTGTAATCACAGCCACTCAAGAAACTAAGGCAGGAGAATCACTTGAACCTGGGAGGAAGAGGTTGCAGCAAGCCGAGATCCCACCATTGCATTCCAGCCTGGGCGACAGAGACTCTTGTCTACCAAAAAAATAAAAATAGAATATCCTGATGTTCTTGCATTTCCACTTCTGGTTCTATATCCCAAAGGATTGAAAGCAGGGTCTGGAGGAGATATTTAAACACCCGTGTTCATAGCAGCATTATTCATAATAGCCAAGAGGTGGAAGCAACCCAGTGTCTCTCCATGAGATGAATGAATAAACCAAATGTGGCATATACATGTAATAGAATGCTATTCAGCCTTAACAAGGAAGTAAGTTCTCCCACCTGCTACCACGTGGATGAAACTTGAGGTCTTTCTACTAAGTGAAATAAGCCAGTTGCAAAAAAACACTTTCACTTATATGAGGTACCTAGAGTCCTCAAATTCATAGAGACAGAAAGTAGAAAGGCAGTTTCCAGAGGCTGTGGGAGTGGGGAGTTGCTGTGTAATGTGTGCAGAGTTTCTGTTCTGCAAAATGGAAAGAGTTCTGGAGATAGATGTTGGCGATGGTTGCACAATACTGTACTACTGCCTTGTACACTTAAAAAAGGAAGATGGAAAATGTTACGTTATCCATGTTTGACCACAATTACAAATACAATTTTTTTTTTGAGACGGAGTCTAGCTCTGTCTCCAAGCTGGAGTACAGTGGTACGATCTAGGCTCACTGCAACCTCTGCCTCCCAGGTTCAAGCGATTCTGCTGCCTCAGCCTCCCAAGTAGCTGGGACTACAGGTGTGCGCCACCAAGCCCGGCTAATTTTTGTATTTTTAGTAGAGACGGGGTTTCACCATGTTGGCCAGGCTGGTCTCGATCTCTTGACCTGTGATCTGCCTGCCTCGGCCTCCCAAAGTGCTGGAATTACAGGTGTGAGCCACCGTGTCTGGCCACAAATACAAATTTTTTTAAAAGAGAACAAAAAGTCACTATTAAACCCTCACCCCTCTGCTCCCCCTGATGTCTGTGGCTTCGTGTCAGGCAGTGATCGCTGCCAGATGGGAGCCTCCCCATCTCAGCCAGTCCTCCTCCCATTCACAAGCCCTGCCTTATTCCTCAGAGGGGGGCCTCTTGCCCGTGTTAACATTGCTGAGAAAGCTTTTAAGCTCATTTATGGGGTCAGCCTCTACAAACTAAGTTATTTTAGCCAAGGACTGTTGACTACGATGTTACATTTTGGCTTTTGTTTTCACTGCTTGGTCAAATAGAGAGCAAGGGCCACTTCTCACCATGCCAGCCCGATGCCTGCCGCCCTGTGAGATGAAGGGTTGTTTTCCTGGTCGTGGTGACAGATGAGCCACACATGACTCACTGGAGCGGTCTCCCCTGAAACAAAGGCATGCATTTGACTGCAGGCTAGTGTTGAGTTGGTGGCCTTTGCAAGATTGGATGGGCAGTTCTGGCTTCAGATGACCCTGATGAATCACATGGTTCATAGACATTTCATTTCTTTTTATATGCCTTGGTAGTGATCCCAGATACCACTTGTTTCTTTGTATAATTTGCATTAAACTTTCCTTTTGACAGTGCGGGAGCGTGGTGTAAGATGCTTCACAGAGTTTTCTTGTGTTTCTGTTTTTCAGGATCACTTCATGGACTCACTTTGTGTGCTGGTTAAATGTGGTGTGTTGCTCCCAACACCATGTAAAGCCTACTGACCTCTGATCTCCCTCAAAGCAGAAACTGGACTTCAGGTAAACCCAGCCCACAGGCCTTATGGTTCACGTTAAGTTGCATGACTGTAATTGAGGTAATAAGAAAAGGTTTAATTATTTGGGCTAATGCTTTTGACTTTAAAATATTTGATAATTACCACCAAAGAAAAGCCAATCCATTTGACTTCTGTTTCGTGGCTACACATTCTTAGATATGAAATAATTAAAAAGCCTGCTAAATAAATTTGAAAACCTAACCAGAAGAGCATCACCTCCAACTGACCTAAAATAGAGATATACTGGTTTGAGTGAAAAACTAGCTGGGCATGGCGGCATGTGCCTGTAGTTCCAGCTACTTGGGAGGCTGAGGCATGAGGCTCCCTTGAGCCCAGGGCTTTGAAACCACCTGGGCAACGTAGCAAGATCCCATCTCAAAAAAAATGATTTCAGAATAAAAAAAGATGGTTCCTTCTTCCCTCCCTCCCTCTTCCCCTTTTCACTTTGAGTTTGGCTTAATAGACTCCTTGAGCAAACTGGGATTTTTTTTTACAAGGAAGTAATAGTCTAATATTACATTTTTCTGATGCCCTTAGTAAGTCTCTCATCATATTCTAGAGTGAGGACACCTGAAGGCTTTAGAAAAGCTCTGGAGATTTGTTTTATTAACATGTTTTTATTTCTCAAATGACAGCTCTTACTTTTTTCTGTGTTTTTCATCTCAGCCTCATTTTTGAGGACTACCAGGCCTTCTTTTGTGGTATTCCTAGAGCCCCAACAGAGCCTGGTCCCTGGTGTCACCTTATAAAAATGTCGTAGTTTTTGAGCAAAAATCTCTCCAAATACTATGGAGAGATGTTTTCTCTACCAGTAATTTATGTATAATGAAAATGTATCTCTCTGATCATTGAAGTCTATGTATTTAGACTGAGAATAAATATACTTTCTCTGATTTTTCTCTTCAAGAATCATTAGTTTGGCCAGGTGTGGTAGCTCACATCTGTAATGCTAGCACTTTGGGCAGCTGAGGCAAGAGGATCTCTTGAACCCAGGAGTTCAAGACCAGCCTGGATCAACAGTCAGACCCTGTATCTTTTAATAATAATAATAATAATAATAATAATAATAAAAGCCAAGTTTGAGTGTGGTGGCATGTGCCCGTAGTCCCAGCTACTTGGGAAGCTGAGGCCAGAGGGTCACTTGAGCCTAGGAAGTCGAGGCTGTAGTGAGCTGTGACTACAGCACTGCACTCCAGCCTGGGTGATAACAGTGAGACCCTGTCTCCAAAAAACAAAAAGGCAAAAAAAGAATTAGTTGAAAATCTCCCAACACCAAGCCTGAAGCAGATCTTTCTCGTAAGCTGATCTTTGTGCCCATTCAACTTCTAAATTAATGTTGTATAACGAATAGTGTATTTAAAATAACTAGCACACAGGTGTGCGGTGTTGTCTGTCTAGCTAATGAGCAGCCTTGCAAAATAAGGAGAGCCTGTGCTATCGCCTGATTCTTGTCCCTCCTGCTTTGAGTCATGCCAGCACTGAAGTTGCTGTGTAATATGAAGAGGATTCTTTTTAGAAAGTTCTGTTATGATGGCATGTAATTGAGGCCATGGTCTTACTAATGCAACTGTTCTTAATTTAGGTTAAAATGGGCAACTCCGAGAGCCAGTACACCCTCCAAGGATCTAAAAATCATAGCAATACTATTACTGGTGCTAAGCAAATTCCTTGCTCCCTGAAAATACGTGGCCTTCATGCAAAAGAGGAGAAGTCGTTGCACGAATGGGGCCACAGAAGCAGCAGGGCAGGTTACAAGTCCCGGTCCCTGGCCCGAAGCTGCCTTTCTCACTTTAAAAGTAACCAGCCTTACGCATCGAGACTGGTCGGCCCCACGTGCAAGGTCTCCAGAGGCACCGCCTACTCCACGCACAGGACGAATGCCCCAGGGAAGGATTTCCAGGGCATCCACGCTGCTTTCTCAGCTGAGAATGGCTTCCACTCTGTTGGCCACGAGCCGGCAGATCACCACATCACCTCCAGAGACTGCAACGGGCACCTTCTCAACTGCTACGGGAGGAATGAGAGCGTGGCCTCCACCCCGCCGGGCGAAGACCGCAAGAGCCCCAGAGTGCTCATCAAAACGCTGGGGAAGCTGGATGGGTGCTTAAGGGTCGAGTTCCACAATGGTGGCAACCCCAGCAAGGTGCCTGCAGAGGACGCCGGTGAGCCGGTGCAGCTGCTGAGGTACTCGCCCACCTTAGCATCGGAAACCTGCCCGGTGCCTGAAGCCAGGAGGGGGTCCAGCGCCGACTCCCTGGCCAGCCATCGCCCCTCTCCCACGGACTCTCGCCTGCGGTCCAGCAAAGGCAGCTCCCTGAGTTCTGAGTCGTCCTGGTACGACTCTCCTTGGGGCAACGCTGGAGAGCTGAGCGAGGCTGAGGGCTCCTTCCTGGCCCCCGGCATGCCTGACACCAGCCCCCATGCCAGTTTCCCACCTGGTGATGCCAAAAAGCCTTTCAACCAAAGCTCTTCCCTCTCCTCCCTCCGGGAACTGTACAAAGATGCCGACCTGGGGAGCCTCTCCCCCTCAGGCATCCGCCTTTCTGATGAGTACATGGGCACCCATGCCAGCCTGAGCAACCGCGTCTCTTTTGCCTCCGACATCGATGTGCCCTCCAGGGTGGCACACAGGGACCCCGTCCAGTACAGTTCCTTCACCCTCCCCTGTCGGAAGCCCAAAGCCTTAGCGGAGGATACTGCAAAGAAGGACTCCCTCAAAGCCAGGATGCGAAGGATCAGTGACTGGACGGGAAGCCTCTCAAGGAAGAAAAGGAAACTCCAGGTGAGCGCACCTTAGAGCGAGGTGGGGGCGGGCTGGGGGGGAGGGGTGGCGGGGTGTGTGGGTCCCCACCATTTCCCCATCTGGAGAAGGGGAGGGTTGGGGGAAGCCACCATAGAGTGTTGTAGGGTTACCTAAATGATCTGGCAAAAGTGAAGAGTTCAATGGAAATCCTGGCTCATCTCGTTTTCAGGTGTGGGTTTGTTTTCTCTTTTGCTTCACATATTTTCACTTTTAGCCCACAACTTTAATCTTCCCATGTCTTAGTCAGCTTGGGCTGCAAACAAAATACCACAGACTGGTTGGTTTAATCAACAGACATCTGTTTCTCACAGTGCTGGAGGCTGGAAGTCAGAGGTCAGAGTGCCAGTGTGGTCCCATTCTGGGGAGGGCTGTCTTCCTGGCTGCAGACAGCTGCCTTCTCGCTGTGTCCTCATGAGGCAGAGAGAGCGGGACCCCTAGGCTGTTTTTCTCAGGACCTTAATCCCATCATGGGGACTCTACCCTCATGACCTCTTCTAAACTAATTACCTCTCAAAGCCCTCAGCCAGATACCATCCACTGGTAGTTAAGGCTTCAACATAGATTTGTGGGGAGGAAACAAATGCTGAGTCAGTAGCACTCTGGTTCTGTGCATGCCCCTGCACGCTTGCATACACTCCACTGGCCTAATCTTAAGACTTGGCCATAGCTGGGAGCAGCGGCTCATGCCTGTCATCCCAGCACCTGGGGAGGCCAAGGTGGGCAGATCATTTGAGACCAGAAGTTTGAGACCAGCCTGGGCAAGATGGCGAAACCTCGTCTCTACCCAAAATTCAAAAATTACCTGGGTGTGGTGGCAGGTGCCTGTAATCCCAGCTACTTGGGAGGCTGAGACAGGAGAATTGCTTGAACCTGGGAGGCAGAGGTTGCAGTGAGCTGAGATTATGCCTGGGCAACAGAGTGAGACCGTCTTTAAAAAAAAAAAAAAGAAAGAAAGTACAGAGTTGGAGAGAATTCCTGAAAGAATTGGTTTTCTGAGAATTTTGCTAGACCTCATTCTTACAGTCCAAACAAAAAAGATGAGATTGTCATTATTTTTGGTTGAGTAGGCTTATTGAACTTGATATTACTCTGATGAAATTAAAATTTCTATGCTTAAGTTGGTACATCAAAAAAAAAGATGATATGTGTGTGATTTTTTTTTTTTTTTTGAGATAGAGTCTCACTCTGTCACCCAAGCTGGAGTGCAGTGGTGTGATCTTGGCTCACTACAACCTCCGCCTCCCGGGTTCAAACAATTCTGCTGCCTCAGCCTCCCGAATAGCTGGAATTACAGGGTTGCACTACCACGCCCAGCTAACTTTTGTATTTTAGTAGAGATGGAGTTCCACCATGTTGGCCAGGCTGATCTCAAACTCCTGACCTCAGGTGATCCACCCACCTTGGCCTCCCAAAATCTTGGGATTACAGGCGTCAGCCACAGCATCTGGCCTGTATGTGTAATCTTAACCTACTCATAGAGATAGCTGACGGCATTCTGAAAACATCTTGTAACTAAGTGCACGTAATCGAAATATATATATACTGATAAAACTGATAAGAATGATGAATATACTTCTATGTCATGGTATACAAAGTTTTCTAGGGGAGCAAAGTGGCTTATCTACCAGGAAGAAAGCTATAGTTTGCCTTTTTGGGTAACTAGTGGCAATTGCTAGATTTTCACTTTGTTGTTGCTTTGTTATTTGTTTTTGTTTTTGATTATTTATAGAGGGGAGAAGCTCTTTTTTAATCTACTGTGTATAAGTCATAGAGTTGAAGGGAATTTGTGTGAGCAGTTAGTCTAGCACAGTTGCATCCTAGATAGACATAAAATTATAAAATTCTATAAATTACATAAAGATTTAGGGGTGGGAAATAATATAACTTTATGAGTAGATTGCTTCAGGTTTATTAAGTTTGCCATTCGTTACTTCCTTCTTATGCATAGTGCATCTGCCTCCACCCCTCCCTCCTGCACTGGGCTTGGATTCTCCTCCCTCCTCCTTTACACAGAAATGAAGAAGAGACAATCACCAGCTTGTTTTCAGGGCCTCTTCATATCCCTGAATATAGTGTAGTAATTTTACTCCTGGATCATCACTTTTTCAGACTAAACCACGAAATAGTAGAGATTTCCTTGACTTTTTTTTCTCTCAGCTCCCATTTCCTGAACAACTCATGCCAGCTGAGCATAATGGGGGACGCAGCTTCTGCTTACTAGAGGGCTGCAATCACAGGTGGAGAGCTTTCATGTCTTTCTGATTCCAGTGTTATGGTGCTGACCTGTGTTCAGCTGTTAGTCACTGTGTTCCCTAATGGGTGGTGGCATTGAGCCAGTGATTGTGCATCTCTATTTTATTTTTAATTTTTATTTTGAGAGGGAGTTTCACTTTTGTTGCCCAGGCTGGAGTCCAGTGGCGTCATCTTGGCTCACTGCAACTTCCACCTCCCGGGTTCAAGTGATTCTCGTGCCTCAGACTCCCGAGTAGCTGGGATTACAGGCATGCGCCACCACAACCGGCTAATTTTGTATTTTTAGTAGAGACAAGTCTTCTCCATGTTGGTCAGGCTGGTCTCGAACTCTTGACTTTAGGTGATCCACCCGCCTCAGCCTCCCAAAGTGCTGGGATTACAGGTGTGAGCCACTGCACCCAGCTTCTACATCTCTTAGGTGCACTGAGTGTGTTGCTCATTGGTGTGTGTGCCTGGCTTACACGCAGCCCTACTGAGTTCCATTCAGTGTCAGTTCCCACTTGGTTCAGAAGTAGACCAGTTGCTACTGTGTATTTAACATTCTATCACGGGCAGAGTGACCCTCCTTGTCTCTCCTACCCATGGGAACTGGGTCTCCCTCAATTTTGCACTGTCCAAAAACTTAACTCTGAATTATGTGCCTGTAGAGTTAAAAGCAAACTGGTTAGGGCCAGGTGCGGTGGCTCACGCCTGTAATCCCAGCACTTTGGGAGGCCAAGGTAGGCAGATCACTGGAGGTCAGGAGTTCAAGACTAACCTAGCCAACTTGGTGAAACCCAGTTTCTATTGAAAATACAAAAATTAGCTGGATGTGGTGGCATATGCCTGTTAGTCCCACCACTTGGGAGGCTGAGGCAGGAGAATCGCTTTAACCTTGGAGGTAGAGGTTGCAGTGAACTGAGATTTTGCCACTGCATTCCAGCCTGGGCAACAGAGTGAGTAAAAAAAAAAAATGGTTACACTCAACGAATTAGAATTTTATTATTTATTTTATTTTTATTTAGAAACGGAATCTTACTCTGTTTAAAAAAATACCTTCTTAGCAAATTTTAAGCATAGAATATAGTATTATTAACTGTAGTCACCATACTTTACCTTAGAGCTCCAGAACTCATTCCTCGTGCAAAACCGAAGCTTTGTACCCTTTGACCAGCGTCTTCCCATTTCACACTCTCTCCTGCCCCTGGCAACCACCATTGTACTCTCTGCTTCCATGAGTTGGACTATTTCGCATTCCAGATATAGGTGGAATCTTGCAGTACAAGTCTTTCTGTGCAGTGACATCGCTTGAGTTTTTACTATTTTTTTTTTTTTCCTTTTTTTTGAGACAGAGTCTCACTCTTGTTGCCTAGGCTGGAGTGCAATGGTACAATCTTGGTTCACTGCAACCACTGCTTCCCAGGTTCAGGAGATTTTCCTGCCTCAGCCTCCTGAGTAGCTGGGATTACAGGCATGCGCCACCACACCCGGCTAATTTTGTATTTTTAGTAGAAAGGGTTTTTCCATGTTGGTCAGGCTGGTCTTGAACTCTCGACCTCAGATGATCTGCCTGCCTCAGCCTTCCAAAGTGCTGGGATTACAGGCATGAGCCACCACACCCGGCCTGAGTTTTTACTCCTGAGTTTTTACTCATCTCTACTCTTTGCTATACTGCCCTGGTCATCAAGTTACATTAGCCCTTGTTTCTGATTATTTGATTTGGTGGAAGTGGAGTCATTTGTAAGGAAATGGAAATCACATGCTTTGTGTACATATATAACAGGCACCTTAATTTCATGCACATAACACAGTGATTAAGAATTCTAGCTGAACCTATTTAAAGACATTCTGTATTTTTTAAAGGCTCTTTTTTATTTGCCTGAAAATTAGTCACTGGCTATTAGCATTCTAGATAAAAAGATTAAGAAATTTATTAGAGACTGGGAAAGTTCATGCATATATATAGGAATCAGTTTTAAAGGCCGGGCACCATAGCTCATGCCTGTAATCCCAGCACTTTGGGAGGCCAAGGAGGGCAGATCGCCTGAGGTCAGGAGTTCGGAACAGCCTGACCAACATGGAGAAACTCCATCTCTACTAAAAATACAAAATTAGCCGGGTGTGGTGGCACATGCTTGTAATCCCAGTTACTCGCAAGGCTGAGACAGGAGAATCGCTTGAACCAAGAGGTGGAGGTTGCCATGAGCTGAGATTGCGCCATTGTGTTCCAGTCTGGGCAACAAGAACAAAACTCCATCTTAAAAATAACAAAAAAAAAGAATCAGTTATAAATGCTAAAATGCATTTCCCGCCCATTTCTGAGAAAGGAAAATCCTTGCTTTGCTTGGTTAAACATTTGAAAGTTGGCACTACTGTTTGAGAAGCAGTGTCAAGAGAGTGCATAGGTCACACTTAACTTTGGGACTCTGCCTTTCTCTGGCACAGTTGTGCTTGCTTTGAAGCACTCCATCAGGGCCCTTGCAGGATGTCAGAGGTAATTCCTGTGTTTCTGGGTTCTGAGTCAGAGGGACATATTTGTAACTGAGATAATGTTAATACTAGCTAGATGAGAAGTGTTTCTTCACCTTTTAGAAGCTTTTGAAAAGCAACAAAGTGACAATTAAAAAAAACTCCTCTAAGTATCTCGAAAGTTTCCTGTCCAAGTGACTCACAGCAGCTGGTTTCTTTGCTCTGTTCTGCGTGAGCATCAGTGTATAAATAAACATGACTGTGCGATACAGTGTAAACAGTGACAAATAATATTTCCATTTGTAATATCTGTTTGGGGCTCAGTTGTTCATAGCTCCTGGGTATTTGGAAGCACTCTTCAGTTGTGTGATTATTTTCCTACCAGACAGCGAGTAATTGCAACTTGTTTTTTGGATGAAATTTCTGAAAAGGAAACCTCTCTTCCCAATGTAATATTCAAAATGAGGCCTTTAGTCAATGGTCCTTGACCCAGTTTTCCATCATTTTTATTTTAATGCATAAGAAAATCTAATTGAAAGCCCAGTAGCAGCTGAGTGATGTGGAGTGTGCTTAGTGTCACTGCGGAGTTATCTTCATCTAAGCCATACATCTTGAATGTCAGTGCCTTTTGAATCAGAATTAAATGCAAAATTTAATTGCTGCTATTTACCAGTGAAAAGCCTGTATGCAAATTATTTTTCTTGACTGACTAGACTCGCAATCCAGGTATTAGAGAAATGTCTTTCTGTTATCAGCTCTGTGCACGGTGCACGGCCAGCTTGGTCAGTGCACCTGGTCCTCACAGGGAGCAGCAGTATTATATAAGTATGAATTGTATTTAGAGCTGCCTATGTTTGCTTTTGTGTTGGAATAAATACTAAAATTAAGAATCATGTGTCTTTGACATCTCCAGTACCTAGCATAAAACAGGTACTCAAATAAAAGGATATGAATGAATAAATGAGTATATTTTTTTCACGAAAGCAATTCTCAAATTAAGTAAGAAATACTAATTAGGAAGAAAGCTATAGTTACCAGCCACCCTTCATGGATAAGGAATCCTAAGTATAGTCTTGTTTTTATTATTTATTTATTTATTTTTGAGTTGGAGTTTCGCTCTTGTTGCCCAAGCTAGAAGTGCAGTGGAGTGATCTCGGTTCACAGCAACCTCCGCTTCCCAGGTTCAAGCGATTCTCCTGCCTCAGGCTGCAGAGTTGCTGGGATTACAGGTGTGCACCGCCACACCTGGCTAATTTTTGTATTTTTAGTAGAGGTAGAGTATCACCATGTTGGCCAGACTGGCCTCGAACTCCTGACCTCAGGTGATCTGCCTGCCTTGGCCTCCAAAAGTGCTAGGATTACAGGTGTGAGCCACCACGCCGCCTATTATTTTTACTACATGAACTGGGAAAATAAGATACTAGAGATCTCAAAGTCTAGAAGTCTAGACCTGAGCACTTGGCCAGAGGCTGGGGACTATAGGGAATGGAAGAGAAGTTTTTGGGTTTTGCAAAACAATACTGAGTCCCTAACTTCCTCACCCTACCCTGGTATTAGTAATTTCCTAATTTAGCTTTCAGATGATCCAGAGGAAAAATAAATTGCAAGAATATGACTTCTTTCCTGGAAGATACTGATTCATGGTTAGCAAAGAAGAAAGAAGCATCACTCTAGTAATCTTCATGAGTGTGTTGTAAACATACTAGTTAATTTCATGATGCTAAGCATAGGTTAGATTTAGGAGAGCTGTTGGTATTTTATTTACCTCTGTAAGCACTAAGTCCACTGGATATAAATTGGCTTGGGCAACATTCTTTCTAAAATTCTTTCTAGTATGAAGACTTGATGATTAAAGATGTATTTTTGTGACAAGAATCTTGCTTTGCATTACATTATTAGCAGCCACCGGTATTACACTTATGCTGTATTTAAGAAGGGATGCTTTGGATAGCTGTAACCTCTGATGTCTGATCATGTGTGTTTCCCACAGGAGCCGAGGTCCAAGGAGGGCAGTGACTACTTTGATAGTCGCTCTGATGGACTGAATACCGATGTGCAGGGGTCCTGCCAGGCATCTGCCTTTCTGTGGTCAGGGGGCTCTGCTCAGATCCTGTCTCAGAGAAGTGAATCCACACATGCGATTGGCAGCGATCCCCTCCGACAGAACATTTATGAGAATTTCATGCGAGAGTTGGAGATGAGCAGGACCAACAACGAGACCATTGACACCTCTACAGAAACTGCCGAGTCCAGCAGCGAGTCACTCAGCTCTCTGGAACAGCTGGATCTTCTCTTTGAGAAAGAGCAGGGCGTGGTCCGGAAAGCCGGGTGGCTATTCTTCAAGCCCCTGGTCACTGTGCAAAAGGAAAGGAAGCTGGAGCTGGTGGCACGAAGGAAATGGAAACAGTACTGGGTAACGCTGAAAGGTGAGTGCGGTATCAGCGGCTGAGGCCGCTGGAACCGTTGCCTCTAGCCACGCTCTTTCCCAGGAAGTGCCAGGAGCGAGCGCTGGGTTGAGTTCACATGAGGGGTTTGACACAGGACCCGTGGCCTGCCTTATTACAGATACCTTCTCACACCTGTGTCTTAGGCTTTACCTACTATTCACACGTATTATGCAGTCTAATAAATAATTATTGGATTTTTACTTCTGTTAATTTTTTTGAGACAGAGTCTCGTTCTGTTGCCCAGGTTGGTGTGCAGTGGTGCGATCTCAGTTTACTGCAACCTCTGCCTCCCAGGCTCAAGCAATTCTCGTGCCTCAGTCTCCTGAGTAGCTGCAATTACAGGCGTGTGCACCATGCCTGGCTGATTTTTGTCTAATTTTTAGTAGAGGTGAGGTTTCATCATGTTGACCCGGCTGCTCTCATAACTCCTGACCTCAAGCAATTTGCCCACCTTGGCTTCCCACTGTGCCTGGCCAAATATAATGATCGGATTTAGTACTTACTGCTTATTTTATAGGCATGCCTGTACCATTCTTTATCCTTTCCCTGCGTTTGGAGAAAAAAAAGTCAATAACCAAAGATAGTTTAGTTATTTGGAAGGTAGCCTCTGAATTTCACATTCTGTACATGTTCAGAATTCCAAAGAGGTTTTCTTTCCAACTTGTGCAACAAAGAATATCATCCGAATTATTAATTTGTGTCATTCCAGCTTTATGAACAAAGTCCAGTTGTCATCACTAAGAAGGGCAGCTATTTTTTTTTAAACATAAAGGCAATAGAAGAATTTGTTTTGTTGAGATGAGAAGTTTCTTATAAGCATTGACACTTAAAAACTGTACTTGCCTTGCTCATTGCACATGCATAGATTTGAAGAACTCTAAATGTCTTGTGAGGGAGCGAGAGGCTCCAAATCTGTACACTTTTTACGCAGATGCACACGGAGCTGCCTCACAGCCTCCGGCACCTGTACAGCCCCCTGGGACTCTTTGTCAGAGGAGCTGAGTGTGTTGTTCAAAAGTCAAACCTAAGGCCGAGCACGGTGGCTCATGCCTGTAATCCCAGCACTTTGGGAGGCTAAGGCAGGTGGATCGCCTGAGATCAGGAGTTCAAGACTACCGTGGCCAACATGGTGAAACCCTATCTCTACTAAAAATACAAAATGTAGGTGGGCATGGTGGTGCTTGACTGTAGTCCCAGCTACTTAGGAGACTGAGGCAGGAGAATCGCTTGAACCTGGGAGGTGGAGGTCGCAGTGAGCCTGGATTGCTCCACTGTACTCCAGCCTGGGCAACAGAGACTCAGTCTCAAAACCAATAAAAGTCAAGCCTCATTGTCAAGTGATGTCCTTCCCTGTTACGGGAGAGAGCAGAAACATCTGCAAACGTGACGTGTGTAATGCCCAGTGCCCTCTCAATTACCCCTTTCTAGCTTTTCTTTGCCCCTTATTGAACAGTTGGAGCCCTGCTCCCCCAACCATGGAGGGCCAGCATTGGGTCTTGGTTACCACAAGCCCCTCTGGTGCCTCTGGTAAAGGGGCCTTTGCAAAGGTGTTTCATGTCCAAGTGACACCTTTCCCCAGCAGGCCGGCGGGTGTACAAAGCCCAAGGGCCCAGCATTGCTCACATCCTGCAGTCCTCTTTCCAACCCTAGATTTGGATGCCTGTAGACATTGTGGCTGGCTGAGGAAGGTAAAGAACTTCCCCGGTTTCTCCATACTAGAGAGGCAGATTTCTGTACCGAATGACAGAAACAATTTGGAAAGGTGCAATAATGGGCTGAATCTGGCAGGATTAAATTTTAAAGAGATAAGAAAGTTCTGCTTTAAGGTGTAAACGTCAGATAGCTACCCAAGGACAGGATAGGGAGATGTGGCTGCAAACTATTATGAGTGAGTCTGGGCATGGCGGCTCATGCCTGTAATCCCAGCACTTTGGGAAGCTGAGGCAGGTGAATCAGCTGAGTTCAGGAGTTTGAGACTAGCCCGGCCAACAAGGCAAAACCCTGTCTTTACTAAAAATACAAAAATTAGCCAGGCACGATGGCAGGTGCCTGTAATCCCAGCTACTTGGGAGGCTGAGGCTGCAGAATTGCCTGGACCTGGGATGAGGAGGTTGCAGAGAGCCCAGATCATGCCATTGCACTCCAGCCTGGGCAACAAGAGTGAAATTCGATCTCAAAAATAAAAAAGTATTGTGAATGAAAAAGATATTGGGGTTTAATTTGCAGGCCACGTGTTTCCAAGGTATCATGGCTGAAAAAGTAAATGTGATTTCGTCAAGAGCAAATGTGGTCTTTAGCTACCTCATTAGAGATGTCCTGTGATGATCAGCTACATCATTAGTGGTGTCATGTGGTCGTCAGCTACTTCCTTAGAGATGCTGTGTCTCTTGCAAAGGAGATGACAGTCTCTCCTTTCTTTGCCCTGGTCAGAGTTGATCGTTTCCCTCCTTGTGGGCACAGTATTGGAGGAGACTTATTAGGAAACGAGAGATTGATTCTTGAAAGGTTCTCCCAAAGGATCCCTGAATGGGGAGAGAGTGAACATGTTCCCTAAGGGGGTGAACATCTGGGACTATTTGTGAATCATAGTTTGAAGCAGCCTCCTAGTCACATGATATTAATACTTAGAACAGATGCATGTTACCCTATCATGTGTCATGTATCTATTTTTTAAATGTAAAATTTGTTGCTTAAAATTAGTGCTTCGAGAATTTCTTTCCTGCCTATGGATTTGAAAACCCCCAGTATATGTACATCACCTCAGGGGTGGGGTTGCTCGACTGGGAGGCAGGGTGTGTGTATATGTCTGTGTGTCTGTGTCTGTGCGTGTTTGTGTGTATGTATGTGTGTATGTGTATGTATGAGAGAGAGAGGGAAAGAGAGAGAGAACATACCACTTTGAGAATCGGGTCCATAGGTGACGACAAGGGGATCTTGAGCCGTGCCATATGGAAGAAGGCATAAAGATCTAGGGATATTTAGCATGGAGAAAATAAGAACTGGATGGGAGTGAACAGCAGTGTGTAGAAAAGGCATTGAATTTATTCTGGGCCTGCAGAGGTTAGGATGGGACTAAGAGATGGGAGGCAGGCTGATTCTAAATTAATGTAAAAAAACAACAGTGACAGCCATGGGCAAGCAGAAAGATGCTCGTTTGTTGATTTCTCTGCTACTGACCACATTTATCCAGAGCCAACTTGTTGCAGGCTTCTTGAGGGCAACTCAGGCAGATATCGCTTAAGGGCTGGAAGAGCTGATTGGCAGGTCCGTGTGTTTTATCTCAAAAGGTAGACCAAGAACTTCTGGCTACCAGCTTCAAAGGTAAGGACGGACCTCAGTTGTCACTGACTGTTGCTAGATTTGTAGTCTTGGCTAGGCCCAGCTTTCCTGGTGTTTGCTTGTAAAACACTTCGAGATCCATGGATAAAGGGTGCTTTGTAGTATAAATGTTATCAAGCACACATTCCTTCCTTTCCTTTGCAGCCAAGGCAAGACATGCAATAAACATGTTTTTTCCCCACATAACCTTTTCCATGTGGCTTTCTACACCTCTTTCCTCTGAGAATTCAGTGTGTTGAGTTCTGATTTCTTGGCTTAGAATCCAAGTTGTAATGTTTGGACTTAACTGTTTGGTTTAATCTTAGTTAAAAACACAGATATGTGTATACACACATACTTACATTTAAGCCTAATTTGAAAATTATACTTAAAGTATCTGTGTCAATAAGTGGGAAACAGTTTTCTGGAGAGAGCCGTTATTAACAAAGCATCTGGTTACCTGCCTACATGGAATGGGTAGGTATGCTGGGGACGTAAATGTGTTTTAAGGTTTTGGAGGATGTAATAAATTTTAAACAAGAGTAATTCTGCTTTACGTTTGTCTTTTCCAATGAGTGGATTTTCTTGCAGTTCACTGGGGACTTCCTGGGCTGAAGCGCTGGCAAGGTGATGAAACATACCTCAAAATGCACAACAGACTGAGTGACGGTCAGTGTCAGGAGAGGAGTTCATACAGTCATTCCAGGATGCTGGTGATTCTGCCCTGAGATAGGCCAGCAGCAGAGATGGGAGGCCGAGAGGGTATCATAGAAAGGGTGGACTTGAGGGAGAACCAAGACTAATTGCCCTCCTTCCCTGGGCGATAGTTCTACTAATATCTACTAATTTCTACTAATATTGCCAGATGATTCCTGAATTGCCATCGCTATGCCAATCTGTTTTCTGTTTCTGCTACCATGGCAAGAACGTCCAGTGTCAGCGACCCGTCCAAGCCAAGACCAGCACTTGGTAGAGACTGGGCAGGGCTGGTGGCCACCGGCACTGGGGTGAACGGAAGAGGCTTCACTGATGTGGGTGCTGCCCCTTTCCACTGGCCCCAGGGCCCCCTTAGAGATGTAGAGTCCCTTGAAGTTCAACTTGATGTAATAGAGTTAAGATTGATTTCCTGATTTGTGAATTCGATAGCCACACAATTCTGCATATTGTTTTCCATCCTGGCCTGGCTCTAACGTGAAATGCCCTGTTTTGATTTCATGCCTCTAAGTTAGAGTGGTAGTCTGTTGTCCATGGGTTGTTGGGTTTGGTGGCATTTTGGCATGGGCTCAAGGTTTCCGTGCATTTCCTCTAGCTGCCACGATTTAAACCATGGCTGTTGGGATTCCAGTGTTAGGGAAGCTGGGAAGTGAAGGTGAACCCATCAGAAAGAATTTGGACGTGAGTGCAGCTGGAGCTGCTGTGTCCTCTTTGCCCTGGTCCTCGGGCCTCGGGTCATGGCATGTTGCATGTGCCACAGTAGCATCAGACGGGCCTTACCCCATGGGAAGGCTGGGGTTATTGTTTAACTGCTGCGTCGGTGGCTGGAAAAAGATACTGGCCAGGACTGCAAGGAGCAGCTCTGGCTGCACACCTCCTGCTTCCTCCCTTGTTTGTTGTATTTGAGCTCTGTCAGCCTCTTCGTGTGGATGAGTTTTATTTGCAGGGAGGAGCAAATGTGGTGTTTCTTGAGATCATAAAGTACCGTGGAGGGAGTAAGTAGTGTTTCTGAAGGCCAAGCTTGCTGCAGGCTTCTTTGTCTCTTGGCTTCTGTGTGCTGTTATGGGTTCTTTTGTATAAACTTGTTTGTTCATAGCAACACTGACTTTTAAAGGAAGTAATGAGATTGGAAGGACTGAAATAGTTTTTAAGAAATCTGAACTTTTATGAATGAGGACCCAAGCACAGTAGTGGAAAGTACTGTTAAGTGAAGCCCAGGCGTTTATTCACAGTGAAGGCGGGCTGGTGTTTCTTTCCTGTCAATGTGAAAGGTGCTTATGAAGTACCCAGATGGTGGGCATGTCATTGTTATTCATATGCTGGAGATTGGCACGTGAGAAGTGGTCAAAACAGTTTATAGGATACAGATTTGAGGAGATAGTCAACTTATACAAGAGAACACATCTGTGAGCATCTTAGATGCATTAATTTGCTTAAAAATTATGTCTAATAATTATAATGCAATTTCTAATTAATGAAGCAAACTCTTAATAACTTCTACCTGCAATATTTTATTACTGTATGAGGGGAAACATAAGTACTTAAAAGCATATGTTGTAGTATTTTCAGAGTAATGTTTTACAATTCAGGCACATTTAGTTTCACTTTTCTCCCTTAAACAGTGTTTTCTATTACTGTGAGATAAAAGGAAATACTAAAAATTAAGTTACTTTACATGGCATTTGGAGAATAAGCTGGATACTTTCTCATAAATGGCAAAGTTCTGCAGGTAGGTCCAGTTTCTTGTTCCCATTGATTGTCAGTGGAATAAGTGAATATGGCATTTTCTTTGGCCTCTCACATCGAGATTCCCTAAATAATGTGGTGGTGTGTTTAAGGACAAGGGTTTTGGGGCCAGAGGGCTGGAGTTACATCCCTGCTGCTCCACGGTGCAGCGGCAGGATCCCTGCAAGTGGTTCGATCTCTCAGTTTTCTCATTTGTAGTGTGAAAGGAAAACAAAGGCTGGGGACCCCAATTCATGATGCCAGAAGGGAAAAACATTAAGCCAAAAGCTGAGTCATGCAAGAAGCTGCCTTTCCTTTTGCTCCTAAGCAGCAGCTATAGATAAAAGGTTAAATATCCCTACAGGTAGCTAGCTACTCTGTGTTCACCTTTTTTTTTTTTTTTTTTTTTTTTTGGGGGCCGAGTCTTGCTCTGTTTCCAGGCTGGAGTGCAGTAATGCAATCTTTGCTCACTGCAACCTCCGCCTCCTGGGTTCAAGCAATTCTCCTGCCTCAGCCTCCTGAGTAGCTGGGATTACAGGCGTCTTCTACCACACCTAGCTAATTTTTGTGTTTTTAGTAGAGATGGGGTTTCACCCTGTTGGCCAGGATGGTCTTGATCTCTTGACCTCAAGATCCACCCACCTTGGCCTCCCAAAGTGCTGGGATTACAGGCGTGAATCACCGCACCTGGCCATCACCTTATCTTATCTAAAGTGCTGATTCCCCAAGTGCTGGATGATTATGCGATTGACACTTTCCCTGCCTGCTCCTTTTCCCTGCAGCAGGTGGATTACACACTCCCCCTCTTTCCCCTCCAGGCCACTTTTAATTTTTAAACATTAAAGTCCTCAGCATCATCTTTGGAGAAAGGCACAGACCGCAGACTGTTTCTGTGATTCCGTGTTCTCTTCTTTCGGGCATGTCCTTAACCTTGGCAAAATAAACTTCTCAATGGATTGAGACCTGTCTCAGATACTTTTTAGGTTACAGTAGAGTGGGCTAAATAGCCCTGCCCACCTTAGGGCCTCTGTGGGGATTAATTAAGCCAGTACATGTGGAGTACTTCGAAGAGTTAAGCAATGGCTTACTGTTTGGTATTGTTACTACGGATATGACATTTACAAAGACTTCTCATTTTCATTCAGGTCCATTCTGATACAACTAGGTGTGCTTCGGATGCCACTTTTCCTTGTTTACCATGTTTCTATCGCATGATTGTCTCACTCAGTGTTTTTAAAACCGTGTCACTTACCTTCCCAGTCCTTTCCCACATCTCCAGCCCTGACTGGGATGTTCTTTTGCTTCTCTGTTTCACAGGATGTACACTGCTGTTTTATGAGACGTATGGGAAGAATTCCATGGATCAGAGCAGTGCTCCTCGGTGTGCTCTGTTTGCAGAAGACAGCATAGTGCAGTCTGTTCCAGAACATCCCAAGAAAGAAAATGTGTTCTGCCTCAGCAACTCCTTTGGAGATGTCTACCTTTTTCAGGTACTGCTGGTACTTTGTAAGTGGAGGTGATAGCTTATGTATTGCGGCCGGGTGCAGTAGCTCATGCCTGTAATCCCAGCACTTTGGGAGACCAAGGTGGGTGGATCACCTGAGGTCACCAGTTCAAGACCAGCCTGGCCAATATGGTGAAACCCTGTCTCTACTAAAAATACAAAAAAATTATCTGGGTGTGGTGGCAGGCACCTGTAATCCCAGCTACTCAGGAGGCCGAGGCAGGAGAATCGCTTGAACCTGGGAGGCAGAGGTCGTGGTGAGCCGAGATCACGTCATTGCACTCCAGCCTGGACGACAGAGCAAAACTCCATCTTAAAAAACAATAGCTTATGTATTGCTAGAATAAGAAGGAAAAGTAAAGGCAAAACTTGGAAATGAAATCGAATAAATGCTTAGTCAGGCTTTGGATTTGGCCTTAAGCAAGAGAAATTGGCCTCTGCTGACTGCCAAGGGCACTGGGCCATCACCAGTGCAGTCATTCACACAGAGGGCGTTTTTCAGGTGCCTCTGAAGTCCCAGGCTGTGGCCCAGGAGATGCTCACTGGGACACAAAGAGAAGAAATCATGATCCCTGTTCTGGAGTAGCTTGTGATCCAGTGAGAGCAATGGTCAAGATTCTCAGATTTGGGGCTTTTTAAATGAAGCCTGGAGAATACTGATGGGAATGGCTTGGGTTCTTCCCACCGGTCTCAGTGGATGTCAGAGATTTTCAGGAAAACCCTCATAGGCAAATGCTATGAGATCTCCTTTCCCTGTGGAAGTGGTCTTAGGCTCTTAAGATTCAGGTTATCTACGTTAAGAATTTTCGGTGGCTTTCTAGCCAATGAGCTATCATAGAGCATGGTGGTACTGAGCCATCGGCACTGGGGCCGGGCTTAGGTTTGAATCCTGGTGCTTTTGTCAGCGTTGAGTTTGTAAGTGATCTTGGAGCATGTAGCAGACTTCTCTGAGCTTTGGGCCCTTTGACCAGTAGGATAATAATGGCTTACAGGATTGCTGTAAGAGTAAATAACATCGTGTGTGTGTGTTAAGTGCTAATGAAAGGATAATTATGGTTATTAATTCAGAAGAGGTGAGAGTGATAGCTGGGAAGTGAAGTGTGCTGCTTAAATGCCTCCCAGTCTATACCCAGCACTTGACGCAGACACAGTATTGGCTGAAGGTTCCATCTGACTGGAAGTTTTATGGAAAGCCTCATAAAACCTGGGTTTAGATCTCTCATAAAAATGGTCCTGGGCGCCCTTAGGAGCCCTGCAGAGCAACTGTCCTCTAGGCTGACTTTGGGAGTCTAGAATGCTCTGATGTGCTCCTCCTGGGACCAGCACTGGGTAAACTCCTTGGGCCTTTAGTTGTGCTGCTTTCCCAAACTGACTTGACTAACTAGAGCCAGGGCCTGAGATTTGATTTTCATTTTCCTAACAGAAAGATTTCTTAAAACCTTCTATGTTGCTTTAAAGCAAAGTAATCAATTTATGTTAGTCTGAATTGTAGGGAAGGTTGAAAAAAAAAAAAAGCAAAATCTTAGGTGAATTGTGTGTGGGCTTCTTAGTGGTAAGTGTGAAATGAACATTTTATTTTGTGATTCAGGCAGAACGTCCTTAGTTTTAAGAGTTTTCCCTCCTGTGATCCCAGCACTTTGGAAGCTGAGGCAGGAAGATGGCTTGAGAACCAGGAATTTGAAATCAGCTTGGTCAACATAGTGAGGCCCCATCTCTACAAAAGAAGAATAAAAAAATTAGCCGGTCATGGTGGTGCACACCTGTGGTCCCAGCTACTTGGGAGGCTGAGGCGGGAGGATCGTTCAAGCTTAGGAAGTCAAGGTTGCAGTAAGCCATTGGCCTCTGCTGACTGCCAAGGGCACTGGGCCATCACCAATGCAGTCATTCACACAGAGGGCATTTTTTAGGTGCATCTGAAGTCCCAGTCTGTGGCTCATTGGTACACAAAGATGCTCATTGGGACACAAAGAGAAGAAATCATGATCCCTATTCTGGAGTAGCTTGTGATCCAGTGAGAGCAATGGTCAAGATTCTCAGATTTGGGGCTTTTTAAATGAAGCTTGGAGAATACTGATGGGAGAGGCTTGGGTTCTTCCCACCAGTCTCAGTGGATTGTGCCACTGCACTCCAGCCCAGGAGACGGAGTGAGACCCGCCTCAGCAACAATAACAACAAAGTTTTCTCAGGTGGTCCTATTTTGTGATCCCAGAGGCCACTTGAGGTTTGACCCTGTGACTCAAATGTGTGTGGTTATTTCTGAACATCAAGAAAACTGAAAGTACTTTTTTTTTTTTAGAATAAAAAGAATGAGAGAAAGAGGAAGAGATTTTAGAAAAAGAGAGAAAAGGAGAAAGAAAGAAACAGCAAAAGAAAGAAAAAAGAATGCAAGAGAAAGAAAGAGGAAGAGATTTTAGAAAAAGAGAGAAGAGAAAGAAAGAAACAGCAAAAGAAAGAATGAAAGAGAGAAAGAGGGAGAGAGAATGGGATTCTTGTTTTATTGCCCAGGCTAGAATACAGTCTAAAAATGGGTATTAAAAACCTCTTTTATGCCAATAATTGTGTTTAACAATGGAGACAGGAAGGAATAGGGGATGAAA